>JAWPHD010006045.1:0-151522 GCA_037043455.1 Cyrtodaria siliqua
TGGGGTTTAGGTAGTCAATGGAGAGTTGCTGTGGGCGTTCATCCTAAGAAGATCGAGCAACTTACCCCGGCAAGATTTGATCGTCTGGCCCAAATTCTGATGAAACCGGAAGTGGTAGCTTAGGATTTAAACCAACCAGGGTTGATCAGTCAGGCCTGAGATCAACCCATGACGAGGAAGGCCATCCAATAGAATCCGATAATCTTGCTGAAGACCTGACAACAACACATGAAAGCAAAAAAGGCCAACGGTTTGCAGATCTAGTGCAGTCCGATAACAATGAAGCAACAACATTCGAGAACATCCACATAACCAAGTCCATCGATGAGTTGCCATCAGATATTGAGATTAGCACTAATTATGAAGAGCCCATCTTTGTAAACCAGTTGCGCTCAGAGTCAATGTTAAAAGTGCCTGTGACAATAGAAGAAGTGGAGTTAAAAGCGGTAGTCGACACAGCAGCTCAGGTGACTATAATATCAGACAAGATATATAACCAACTTGTGAGAAAACCACCCACAGTTAGAAAGATTGTTCTACAGACTGCTGGAAGACAAATGAAAATACCCGGTTCGGTTATAGGACCGGTTTCATTGACCCTGGGAAAGAGGAAATATCTCGAAGAAGTGTATGTAGCGCCCATAGAAGATGACCTGCTTCTAGGATTGGATTTCTTGAGGAAGCAATGTATCACCCTCGATCTGCAGAAAACTAAGATGATCTTGGGCGAAGAATGTATTTCAATGGTGTTAGGAGCGCCCACGATACGAGAAAGAGTAGCCAATATAGTGGTATGCAAAAGAACAGTAGTTCCACCAAATTCAGTAAAGAGGGTAGAATGTTCAGTCAGTAGGCCGATGTCGCAGTTCATGATAGAGCCAACAAAAGACATGCCGGTGGCAATGCCAAGAACGATGCATTCTGGAAATACACAACCAAAGGTTTGTGTAGTTAAAGTGTCTGATCAAAACATTATTTGATGCGCAAAACATCACATTGGATTTGCAACAGAGGTTACCATGGTGTCCATCGCCAATGGAAGAGGATGAACATGGCTATGAAGAGATTACCATTCAAAAGATATCGCACAACGAGCAGCCAGCTAAGGTCTAGCTCACCGATTTACTTGTGGAATTCGAAGATGTGTTTGCCAAAGATGATCTAGATCTTGGAAACTTTACAGAAGTTGAACATTCTATTGATACGGGTAACGAAAGACCAGTTAAGCAACGTATGCGACGGACACCGGTCTGTTTTGCTGGTGAAGAAAAGGCAAATCTAGAAAAGATGCTAAAAACAAAAGTTTGAGTGGGGAGGGCACAGGAAGATGCTTTTATAAACATCAAGAGAGCATTAACAACAACACCAGTTTTGGCACTCCCGAATAAAACTGATTATTTCATCCTGGATACAGATGCGTCCGAGGTAGCCATAGGTGCAGAGCTGTTACAAATTCAAGCTGGCCTAGAAAGAGTGATTTGTTTCGGCAGTTTATCACTATCCATGAAAAAAGGACGGTATTGTGTGACTAGAAAGGAACTGTTAGCAGTTGTGCGATTTACAAGACAATATAGACATTATCTATTAGGTAGAGAGTTCACGGTGCGAACAGATCATAGTAGTCAGAACCTGGCTTCTCAACTTCAAAGAACCCCAAGGGCAACTGGCCAGATGGATTGAGGAGCTGAGTCAATATCACCTGGTCATAGAACACCGCCCTGGAAAGAAACATGAAACGCTGTAGGTCTAGATTATACCGATCCCTCTACATCATGGGAAAATCAGACCCGAGCGTTGGAAAAGGTATTGGGCCTGTGCAATCTAAGGCTGGTGTTAGTCCTACACATAAGAGGCAGTAGAGGAGACCATCTGGCAGAAGTCTCAACTCACTGCCTGGACATAGTAAAGCGTCACTGCCCACCAGAACAAGGAATACATTTACACGCTTTACTATGTCCAGGCAGTGAGTTGAGACTTCTGCCAGATGGTCTCCTCTACTGCCTCTTATGTGTAGGACTAACACCAGCCTTAGATTGCACAGGCCCAATACCTTTTCCAACGCTCGGGTCTGATTTTCCCATGATGTAGAGGGATCGGTATAATCTAGACCTACAGCGTTTCATGTTTCTTTCCAGGGCGGTGTTCTATGACCAGGTGATATTGACTCAGCTCCTCAATCCATCTGGCCAGTTGCCCTTGGGGTTCTTTGAAGTTGAGAAGCCAGGTCTGACTACTATGATCTGTTCGCACCGTGAACTCTCTACCTAATAGATAATGTCTATATTGTCTTGTAAATCGCACAACTGCTAACAGTTCCTTTCTAGTCACACAATACCGTCCTTTTTTCATGGATAGTGATAAACTGCCGAAACAAATCACTCTTTCTAGGCCAGCTTGAATTTGTAACAGCTCTGCACCTATGGCTACCTCGGACGCATCTGTATCCAGGATGAAATAATCAGTTTTATTCGGGAGTGCCAAAACTGGTGTTGTTGTTAATGCTCTCTTGATGTTTATAAAAGCATCTTCCTGTGCCTCTCCCCACTCAAACTTTTGTTTTTAGCATCTTTTCTAGATTTGCCTTTTCTTCACCAGCAAAACAGACCGGTGTCCGTCGCATACGTTGCTTAACTGGTCTTTCGTTACCCGTATCAATAGAATGTTCAACTTCTGTAAAGTTTCCAAGATCTAGATCATCTTTGGCAAACACATCTTCGAATTCCACAAGTAAATCGGTGAGCTAGACCTTAGCTGGCTGCTCGTTGTGCGATATCTTTTGAATGGTAATCTCTTCATAGCCATGTTCATCCTCTTCCATTGGCATGGACACCATGGTAACCTCTGTTGCAAATCCAATGTGATGTTTGCGCATCAAAATAATGTTTTGATCAGACACATTAACTACACAAACCTTTGGTTGTGTATTTCCAGAATGCATCGTTCTTGGCATTGCCACCGGCATGTCTTTTGTTGGCTCTATCATGAACTGCGACATCGGCCTACTGACTGAACATTCTACCCTCTTTACTGAATTTGGTGGAACTACTGTTCTTTTGCATACCACTATATTGGCTACTCTTTCTCGTATCGTGGGCGCTCCTAACACCATTGAAATACATTCTTCGCCCAAGATCATCTTAGTTTTCTGCAGATCGAGGGTGATACATTGCTTCCTCAAGAAATCCAATCCTAGAAGCAGGTCATCTTCTATGGGCGCTACATACACTTCTTCGAGATATTTCCTCTTTCCCAGGGTCAATGAAACCGGTCCTATAACCGAACCGGGTATTTTCATTTGTCTTCCAGCAGTCTGTAGAACAATCTTTCTAACTGTGGGTGGTTTTCTCACAAGTTGGTTATATATCTTGTCTGATATTATAGTCACCTGAGCTGCTGTGTCGACTACCGCTTTTAACTCCACTTCTTCTATTGTCACAGGCACTTTTAACATTGACTCTGAGCGCAACTGGTTTACAAAGATGGGCTCTTCATAATTAGTGCTAATCTCAATATCTGATGGCAACTCATCGATGGACTTGGTTATGTGGATGTTCTCGAATGTTGTTGCTTCATTGTTATCGGACTGCACTAGATCTGCAAACCGTTGGCCTTTTTTGCTTTCATGTGTTGTTGTCAGGTCTTCAGCAAGATTATCGGATTCTATTGGATGGCCTTCCTCGTCATGGGTTGATCTCAGGCCTGACTGATCAACCCTGGTTGGTTTAAATCCTAAGCTACCACTTCCGGTTTCATCAGAATTTGGGCCAGACGATCAAATCTTGCCGGGGTAAGTTGCTCGATCTTCTTAGGATGAACGCCCACAGCAACTCGCCACTGACTACCTAAACCCCACGGTATGTTCCCATGATTTATTGGGTCACAAAAAACCATTACTCCTCCCACCAGGGTTGTTGGGTGTTGAGATATTACCTCAGTGCTTTGAGTAACCACTCTCTCTAGGTCCTTCATTGACACGTTTAAGGTCTTAGAAAGACGATCGAGATGAAAGTGGCTATCAAAGGCCTCGTTGTTTCTGCTGGTCAAGAGAGCTGGTTCCGGAGGTTTCGTCTCGGAACTTTGTCGAGCTCGAGGATTTATTCGGGCAACCGGAGACCTCTTTGCCATCGCTGTGTAGGAGGGCCTGGGTCCCGAAGGGGACACACATGACCCCAAAACGGTTATAGCAGGAAGAGTCCTCGAGTTGGTATACACGACACTTGCAAAACTCCCGTCTGTCGTTAGCTCTGAAGGAGACTCAACGAGACTGGGCTCTGTCACAATGACGTCTGTCCTTAATTTGGTGGGTGACCCATCTAGACTGCCATGATCGGATCTCAGCAAAGCCTCTTCTTCACTCTGGGGTGGAATTTCGATGGATCCAGCATTAGGTTTGTCTGGACTATCCTGATAATCCAGTTCCAGGTCCTTCATGGTGACGTCCGATACAAGAGTTAGATCCTGTACCTGCCTTGGTAGGGGCTCTTCCACAAGGGACAGCTTCAGTCCAGTTGTTGTTCCACAAGCGAACACAGACTGGGACATCCCTGATAGTGATCCACATGTGGTTGAAGTCAACGAGACTGGTACTCCTGTAGTAGAAGTCAACACTAGGCTTCGTTCCTTGGATACCGACTCCTCCTTGGCTGGGACGCAGTTGTTTGAACTGGTTCAACATCCGGTCCAGAATGCTCCCACATTAGTCTAGAGTCCGGTCCTGTGAGACGACTCATAAGGAATGTCAATGGTCTCCAATGGATGAGCACGGCTGGCGAGTTGACAGGATTCAGGGTAAAGTTCCCTGGATTAATCCACCCTGCGGCTTGACACAAGCTTAGCATTGGTCTCCCGGTCTCGGGGGTTATAGTAGCTAGCGGGTCAATCCACAGGTTCGTCTCGATAAACCGTAACCAGTCTCTCTGGAGTCCCATCAGCACCAAGGACCATGGTAGCCAAGAGTTTGAGTCCTAATAGACGGCGCTCCTGAAACGAACGACTACTCAGCATTTCCGGGGTCTCGAAATCGTGAAACACTACCGGTATGTGTTTAGAGTAAACATGTCGTTTCACTCTGCGGGCATAAATTCCACAATCCTCTAAAGGACAGCAAGATCTTTTAATCTTCTTGGCTGGTTCAGTTGGTAGGGGGGAATCTTGTACCCTCTTGAGTGGAGCTCTTCGATCCTTGTCTATGGGATCATCCAGAGATCGTCTTCTACCAGGGTCTACTGGAGATCTCCTAGAAGAATGCGAACCTCGGTGATCCCGGTGCGAAGGTGATTGGCGTCGTGAAATTCGGTGAACCTGTTGGGCATACCTCCGATCCAAAGGGGAACTTGAATTACTATGGCGTCGTCCTGGATGTTTCCTGGATGGACTTCTCCGGGATGAACGCGAACTTCTTCGTCGTTCACACACCGGTGAGTAGTATTTCACTGCCCTCCGTGGCGAACGTGAAACTCTCCGGTCCGGATGAGGACGCACATCTTTTCGGTGTCCCTGGTGTTCCTTAGATTTCCTGGAGGGATTTCTCCGGTCCATAGGTGGACTCAAAGATCCCCGGTGATCCTTGTTGTAGGAATCTTTTCGACTCTTTCGGCGTTCCTGGTGTTCCTTGGATGGGCTTCTCCGGTCCCTAGGTGGACTCAAAGATCCCTGGTAGTCCTTGTTGTAGAACACCCGCGTCTCATACCGTTTGTGGCTTAATGATCGCCCCTTTTCCACGACTGGCCGTGATATTCTGAAATCCACCACCAAGGGAGTTGGTCCAGTCTTCGGTCTCGGGCCTATAGATCTGTGACCACTCTCAGCTCTTGGTATGATGGACTTCTTCTTCTTTGGTATAGATGCCTCCCTGGGCAACAGATAATCTCGAAGGAGGGAGGGAGAGGTCTCGCATGCCCGTGAAATCATGATCGGTTTTGCTCGAGCAGGTGAAACGCTGTACCTTTCCCTTGTTTGTGGTATCCGGATATCTATTTCCATCTCAGATACCTTACCGGTTTGATTAGTGTCAGCCTCGGCATCCTTTGGTCTAGTGACGGTCGCTGATCTAGCGACGACGGTCGCTGATCTAGCGACTCGCTGTGGCACTGACCGTTGTTTTGGTTGACTGCTGCTTGGGTTGGCCGATGTCCTTTGGAATAGGAAAATTGTCCTTTATTTCCTTCCTGCTAAGAAATATCTCACATGCCCATTGGAAATCTCGTATCCATGGCACATATTTCCTCTCTACGGCCAGACTATATTGCCCTTTGGCCAGCTGCAAGTAGGAATCTGTGGAGATGCCCCTGATCATTCCTAGGTCCCTTGCTAACTGTACCGCAGGCACTAGAATCCCTCTGGAGGTTGAAGACCGGATATCCTTCTCCCCCTTTGACACCACACGCTTCCATTCTTTATCCTTCGGGATCTCCATCTGGACCTTTGTATATCCTGTGATGCCACACTAGGATGCCTGTCTGTAAATCTGTGGTGCCAAACTAGGATGCTCGTCTGTGATCCTGTGGTACCACACTAGGATGTTGGTCTCGTTTCATTACCCCACCATCCTGTGGTATGACACTAGAATGGTTTGATTCTAATGTACTCTTTGTGGTCCTGCGCTTTCCTTAGAACCATCAGAGACTTCTACCCTTGTCAATGAAATAAATCCAGACTCGAACCCAGGACCCCTCGCTTACAGGGCGAGTGCTGTACCAACTGAGCTAACCGGGCCACCGGGTACTCAATATCACCACACTCCTCCCCCTTTTAACTATTAAGTCTAATGGAAGAATTATTATAAAAAATGTTGGTAAATGTCCCTTTCAAAAAAAAAAAAAAAAAAATTGGCATGTGTCCCTTTAATAAAAAAATAATTATGAAATGTATATAATATCTCCCTCTAAACACCTAAGTTGTAAGTGTTCCATTAAATAAAATAATAATAACTTTCCCTTTGAACACCGAAGTAAGTTGTAAGTGTCCCTTTAATATTCCTAAAAAAAAAATCATAATAATTACCACAACACAATAAAAGATAAAAAATATTTTCAAGTGTATATATCCCTTTCAAAAAAAAATTACTTACCGCAAAAAATAAAAGAGAAGAAACCGACAATTTCTTTCGTTTAGTGTTTGCGAGTAAGTATATCTTTAAAAAAAATTGCTCAAGTGTATATATTATCTTTAAAAAAAAATATTCCTTACCGCAACACAATAAAAGAGAAGAAACCGACAATTTCTTTCATTTAGTGTGAGCGAGTAAGTGTCCCTTTAAATTATTTTTTTTTTAAAAAAAACAAGTATAAAAAACAAAAGTTTAAAAAAAACAAGTGTATAAAAAACAAAAGTTTACTTACCGCAACACACCAAAAGAGAAGAAACCGACAATTTCTTTCGTTTAGTGTGAGCGAGTAAGTGTTTCTTTAAAAAAAATTAAATCTTGAATACCATGTACTCTTTCTAAAGAATATATCACCTTTAAAAAAGTTTACTTACCGCAATACACCAAAAGAGAAGAAACCGACAATCTCTTTCGTTTAGTGTGAGCGAGTAAGTATCCCTTTAAAAAAAAAATTCCTGAATACTATGTACCCTTTCTAAAGGATATATCACCTTTTAAAAAAGTTTACTTACCGCAACACACCAAAAGAGAAGAAACCGACAATCTCTTTCGTTTAGTGGAAGCGAGTAAGTATCCCTTTAAAAAAAATATTCCTGAATATTACGTACCCTTTCTAAAGAATATATCACCTTTAAAAAAGTTTACTTACCGCAACACACCAAAAGAGAAGAAACCGACAATCTCTTTCGTTTAGTGTGAGCGAGTAAGCGTCGCTTTAAAAAAATTAAATATTCTTGAAGTGTATATATCCCTTTAAGAGCAATGTAAGAGTAAAGTGCTCTTTAAACAAATAATAATGATAATTTTATTTTAGAGTTTGAATATTTCTTTTTAAGTTTATCATATAATAATTTTGAACTCTAAAGATTTCTATGCATTAAATTATATGCTTTTCCTTTGATTAATCGATGTTTTTATTTCGATTTTGATGTTCGATTTCGATTTTGCAAAACGGATGTTTAGAATTTGCAATACCTCGTGGTTCTAAATACATATCACTGCGCATGCTTCCAAGTCCAAGTTGAGCAAGCCGGATATGGCATGGCTGCCTTCCCGCCAAATTGCGTTTACCGCAACACAATAAAAGATAAAAACCGACAGTTTTTTCACTTCTAGAGTGCTAACGGACATAAAATGTCATAAAACAACATACAACAGTTGTTTACAACAGTTGTCTACCGAATTATTCGGCAACAGACCGAAATTCTGCATCGAGCCTAACTTTGCTATCGATGTGAATTCCACAAGTGGGGTTTTCCCAATATGTGCCTCTAGGTACTTAATTGCCGACAACGCCATTAAAGCAATCATGCCCTAGATATACATATTATACAGTGATTACAAATGGTAACTCACGTAATCAGAAGTCAGACACAGTCAGATGGAGGTTTTCCACTGTATTGGGTTGACCTCTGTCTTGTATGAGCTCTGGATTTGTAATGAATTCCAGGCTACAAACCGGAAGTGACGTATTTACCTAGACTGGTTCTAGCATAATTGCTACAAGACTAACTTACCCCAGACTATTCTTCCCCAGAACCATAGTACATTGGAATACCCTACCTCAAAGCGTAGTAACCCTGCCCCCCACCTAATACATTGGAATACCCTACCTCAACCCCCCCCCCCCCCCCCCCCCCCCCCCCAGTGTATTTGGGCTGGCTGTTAGCCATGCTAATCACATGTCTCCCTAGAAAGCATGCCCTATCTTCTTTTAACACTGTATACTATTTCTAATTGTATTCTTAGCTTTATTTCAACTCACGTCTTGTCAGTTGAAGCATGTCAAGTCTAGGTCCCCAGCATGGGTTTGACTTATTCGAAGATAGATAGATTGATAGATAACCCTAGAAAAATCTCCCCACCCCAACCACCCCAACCCTGAAAAAAAAGGAGGAAAGGTTTCCTCAGACAGAGCCCCCTCTCCTGAAAAGTCTAGACTACAAGCCAACCCACCACTCCCCAGCCAGCATGGCCATATCGGATAGATATAGAGAATATCATGTTAGTGCCTGATCTCATCCAGTTTATCAGGTGAGGCTGAGAAAAAAATGAAGCCAGAGGCTGTGCCGAGGGTTTCATTTTTTTCGTGCAGAACCTGATAAACTAGATGAGATCAGGCACTAACATGATATTCTATTTATCATGTTGATCGTTTACAATTGTTTAATTTACCTTTTTTCCATTTTTTTTGCCATTTTTTCCATTTCAGCAACACCCAGATGTCATCAAATATACCATGACGTCATCAAATGTCTATCCGTTATCTGTCATAGACATCGAGCCGTTATGCAGACTGCCGCTCTGTTACTGATATCAGATTTACTGATATCTATCCGATATCGTTAACAGTAACAGAGTGGCAAGGCCCGATGTCTATCCGTTATCTACATATAGGAAACATAATCGGTCCAACATCGGTCCGATATAGGCTTGCTGACTGGGTTAATTTGTGTGTTCTTTTTGTGATTTGCTAAAAAGATAGCGGTCAGATGTCGGCTAAATGTTGGATATAACGACGTCAGGCCGATGAAGAGACGATTAATTCAATATTTTCCAATTTTTGAATTTTTTGTTTGCATGGCATGCTAAATTGATTGTTCAATGCATTAATCTGTCTATTATTATATCTCAGGCCAACGTCAGGCCGACATAGTTTGTATCAGTTGATACCATATATTGGGCCGCTGTCAGTCCGATATAATGCGCCATAAATCCATAAAGGGAGATAATGACGTGTCATTTTGAATATCGTATATTTATTGTTAATGTGAACAGATATTCCTCGCAAATGTCACTTTTTACATTGCAAAATGATGCTACCTACATTCACAAGAGTTTTATTTATTGCTAATGAATATTTTTCCAATCGAGCTAATTCAGATAAGCACCAACAAAAAGATGTATATAAGGTAGTCAGTATTCATTAAATTGATTTGATAAAAAAAAATCGGACGGAGTTAATCGCCCGATAACCTTGTATGTTGCGAAACATATACGTGTATTTTGGATTGGTAATCCGATGCTCTAGCTACATACTGTACTAGCTGGATGGTGACGATAGAACGAATTTGATGTCTATCTGTCATAATGGGCCCACTTCGGGTCGAAACTATATCGGATACATATTGGATAGATAACTAACCGATATTGTACCGATGATGGATAGTAAACTAAAACGATGTCTAACCGGTGATGGATAGTAAACTAAAATGATATCTAACCGATATTGGACCGATGTGTAGCCGACAAGATATCGGTCTGACTTGAAGCGATGGGCACGCCGATATCGGGCCGATATCATTTGTGATACTGGTCCGATATAAAAAAGATATCGGTCCGATGATGGCTAGATATAGGATTGCTGACTGGGTCCTCACCCCCTACATTTGTTCATTTAAAAATAGCTCCCCCCACACACCGACCAACCCACACAACACACACACACCTGTGTGTACTAAGGTGTGGTATTCCAGTGTGGCAGCACTATAGACTGTAGATATCATAGATACATTACACTAAACACAATCATAAGTGCAGATTCTATTGTGCCGATACAGGTGGACGTCCTATCGCATAAAATACATGTATGGCGAATGGTCTGGTTCTCATTTAATTGACTCAGATAGTGATTTGTACTTCATATCTGCGGTATGGTAAAAATGACCTCATTATAGAATTTTAAAACCGGATTTGTTTTATGACATAATTATGGACCAGTGGTACGATTCACCGGAACACAACAGACCAGAACAGAGATGAAACACCAGGATGTACTGGAACTGCTTTTTCAGTGAAAAGCAAAAATGAGATTTACACTTCAGAAGGGCTGAGTCACACTGAACATCTTCAAGAAAAGAGTCATTTATCCTTTGTTTATATTTAAATGGTTGTCTGTGACTGATAGTTGCATTATTCTGTCAGGCATTTACAACCAGCATTGGATGGTGACACTAGCAACTTTTACGAGTAGCCCATTGGGTCACACACAGATTGGATTTCTTCAAACCCATACACTGAAGTGAATGCAACTTGCCATCTTGTACAGACGGTTCTTATTCAAGGTAAGATCAGGACAGATGGACTGTGGTGTTAAAATTAACACAATTATCCCCATCTCTTATCTATTTGTGAATCATATTTAGTGTTATCGGCTAAATACACAGGTCACAGTTTGCATATATTTAGTAATAAATAATAACATAGAAAATATCAACATTTCTGGCAAAATAAAAAAAATGTAAAAAAGCAATTGGAACAATGTATGTGTATGTATAAAGTGAACAATCTTTCAGTTTAGTTATATCACGACAGTGTATACTTGAAGCAGTGAGGTAAATGCTAAATTTGGCAGTTTAGTTTCTTTCAAGCTAGTATAAAACGTTTTAATCTAATTATACTCACTGAGTTGCAAAAGAAAGTGTATACAGCTCAGTTGTGAAACAAAGTGTGCAATGAATTTTTTTTAGAATAAAATGTATAAAAATTCCAAAATTAATATACGTCATGTTTGGTACCAAAGTTGTTGTCATTCTATTGCCAATATCATGTTGTCATTTTTTTTCAATAGGTTAAATTGCTTGATAAAAAGGATAGGGGTGTAAATTAAAAAGTTCAAAGTGTAAATTTTCTTTTGTGACTGAGTATATATACTTGAATTCATTATTATCATAATCAAAAAGCGTTTTGAACATATGTTTTGCCTGTTTTAATCAGTGTCCCTTCAGTAAGAACAATATGATAAATGCAATTTGCCCCTTTCAAACTGGACATTGCATTTAATGATTTATTCATTCTTATTATTATTGAGGCCCACATTAGGATGGAAGGGGTACATCTTCCTTTTTCCCTGAAAATATGAGTCAGTGTTCCCTTGTTCCCAACATCTATTTTGCTTTGTTCCCCAACATTATTTGTCCAATGTTCCCCTATTCTCTAAAAGTACTTTTAATGTTTAAAAAATTTGCTAATGTTCCCCAAAATTCATTCTGTCCTACAGTAATTATAGCTGCAACACTGTCATCACAAAGATATTGTTTGAAATGTTAACTTTTTGTGATTTTTTTTTAAATATTAAAACTAAATGTTAAAATTTTATTTCCTGTAAAGTCATGTTCCATTGTTTCCTAAAAATATGTGTCGATGTTCTCTTTTCCCCTGAAAATAACAGCCATTGTTCCCTTGTTCACCAAATATAAATGGCCATTTCCCCCAAAACCCCTGAGAGGACCTCATTATTGTTTGACAAGTTATTTGTATTGTTCTTTCATTGAGTTTTATCTGTTTAAAATTTACTTTCACATTTCCTGTGCTCGCCTCAAGGTTTAACCTTAGTTCATATTAGAAAATGTTAAACTACAATACAGGAAAACAGCATAATTTTTGCAATTTCCCTTCCTGAAGGCCCTGGCCCCAGTCACCTAAAAGTGTTATTTGTATAACATCAAATACCGTAACGTTCGCGCCCCGTGAAATTAGAACGGGAGCCGCATTTTAGAATGTCACAAAACGGAAATGCGTCAATTTCAAAATATCCGGTATTTACACCGTCTAAAATCGTGCATCGGACCATGGTCTCATAGGCAGGTTGAATATGGCGGAAGTGTAGTTCTCACGACCAACCGACTTCACGTGTTATCTCCCTTCTGAGTTTCTTCGAAGTATAAACACAGTTCTTGCTAATCCTGTTCAACACTCACAATGGCGACGAAGGCGTGGAGAGCTCTAGATAATAAAGTATATTGAAGTAGACATTTAACAAGTCGTATCGTGCAGTATCTCAGAATATTTATTTTTATGGCGATATCAGTAAATGTGTGTCCGCTTCACATGCAGGGATCCTAAAATATATGTGTTGTACATGTTGTTGTCTATGTGTGTTGTGTGATATTTGTAAATATAAGCACGTTACTACTGTCTAGCTGCAGAGCTAGATTTTATGGCGATATCGGAAGAGCATCCGCTTCACATGCAAGTGGTCTCGAGTTCAAACACGCTGAGTGCCTAAATATGTGTAAATTTTCCAGTCCGATTACACATGTAGGTCTAAATACACTAGGCGTCAAACTTCGATCAAAACAAAATACCA
The DNA here is from genome assembly GCA_037043455.1 of Cyrtodaria siliqua. Classification (NCBI taxonomy): domain Eukaryota; kingdom Metazoa; phylum Mollusca; class Bivalvia; order Adapedonta; family Hiatellidae; genus Cyrtodaria; species Cyrtodaria siliqua. The sequence goes on from JAWPHD010006045.1 coordinate 13,194, forward strand.
CCGCTTACAGGTCTTCAAGTAATTTTTAAATTTTCAAGTAACAGACTTTTCATTCAACTCTTGTACAACCTGGTGTGCGTTCACGTTTCACACAGAATCAGAGACTTCTTAAATCACTGACAGTCTCTAATGTTAACATGTTTTGTAACCTGAGATTTGTATATCGAGTGTGTCCGACACTGAATGGGTCATAAAAACCCTATATAGTTAATAATAACTTTAAACAATGGTATGGTCTCATGCACAAAAATGCAGTAAGAGACCACGGTCTCATATTTGAATTTACAGAAGAGACCATGGATGTTTATATACAATCTATGTTCATTAAATTGATAGTCATGTTGTACATATACAAATAAAACTGTTAATAAAACAATTAAAAGAAAAAGAGTGTACTGGGATGTTACTTTTTAGCTTAAAACAATGGTATGGTCTCGTGTTCAAAAATGCAGTAAGAGACCATGGTCTCATATTTGAAATTAAGAAGAGACCATAAATCAATAGTCATGTTGTACATATACAAATAAAACTGTTAATAAAACAATTAAAAGAAAAAGAGTGTACTAGGGTGTTACTTTTTAGCTTAAAACAATGATATGGTCTCGTGTTCAAAAATGCAGTAAGAGTCCATGGTCTCATATTTGAAATTACAGAAGAGACCATGGATGTTTATAAGCAATCTCTGTTCATTAAATCAATAGTCATGTTGTACACATACAAATAAAACTGTCAAGAAAACAATTGAAAGAAAAAGAGTGTACTAGGGTGTTACTTTTTAGCTTAAAACAATGGTATGGTCTCATGCTAAAAAATGCAGTAAGAGACCATGGTCTCATAATTGAAATTACAGAAGAGACCATGGAGTTTATATACAATCTGTATTCATTAAGTCAATAGTCATGTTGTACACATACAAATAAAACTGTTAATAAAACAATTAAAAGAAAAAGAGTGTACTAGGGTGTTACTTCTTAGCTTAAAACAATGGTATGGTCTCGTGTTCAAAAATGCAGTAAGAGACCATGGTCTCATAATTGAAATTACAGAAGAGACCATGGATGTTTATATGCAATCTCTGTTCATTAAATCAATAGTCATGTTGTACACATACAAATAAAACTGTTAAGAAAACAATTAAAAGAAAAAGAGTGTACTAGTGTGTTACTTTTTAGCTTAAAACAATGGTATGGTCTCCTTCTAAAAAATGCAGTAAGAGACCTGGGTCTCATATTTGAATTTACAGAAGAGACCATGGATGTTTATATACAATCTCTGTTCATTAAATCAGTAGTGGGTGTTACTGACCATGGTCTCATATTTGAAATTACAGAGGAGACCATGAACATTTATATATACAACCTCTGTTCATGGAATCAATAGTCATGTTGTACACATATAAATAAAACTGTTAATAAAACAATTCAAAAAGGGTGTTACTTTTAAGCTTAAGACAACGGTATGGTTTCATGCTCAAAAATGCAGTAAGAGACCATGGTCTCATATTTGAAACTACAGAAGGGACCATGGATGTTTATATACAATCTCTGTTCATTAAATTGATAGTCATGTTGTACACATAAACATAATATTGATAATAAAACAATTAAAAGAAAAAGATTAATGATGTGTTAATTTTCAACAATTACATTTCAGGTAATGAAATTTAATACCAAGAATCCTGCTAGTCATGTCATTTGTCTGGCTCTTGTCGACAACAAGTTGGTGGCATCTGGTATGTATTTTTTGCTCTCATCAATGATCACTACATGATGTCATGGAATATGTTATTATGCATATCTTGTATCAGTGGCCATTTGTGTGCATGTCCAAATTGTCGGCAGATAGTTTTAAAATTTAACATAAATTTCTATGCATATTTTAGTAATGTATCTATTTATTATTATCAAAATATCTAAATTGAAGTAGCTATCCCGCCATGTTTCTGCCAAATTTTACAACATATGTACCTACACCTTTTCTAAACCTACTGACAACAAGGTATATACATAACTTACATATTTTGAGAATACAAATGCTATAAACGTCATTCACGCGCCAGACCAAACCCCAAAACTGGACCGTCGAATTAAGATTTGCCGACTCTTAATTCATTTTAAGCATATTCCATTAGATATTTTAATAACCGGTGAAAAAAACCACTTTTAATTGGCACATGTACATTATTATATGACCTGAACACCTGGATAGCATTAGGGTTTTCATTTATAGGTTTTGCGGGTTATTATTTGGCAGATTAGTTTCTAACATATTGTACATATAGTAAGTAAGGGTATTGAGAAGTGATGACTTGCTGATTCACTGCTCTCAAATTTTTGACAAAACTTAATTCATTAGGAATATATTCTAAATGAAACTTACATGAATTTATTGGTAATATGAAGGACTATAATCTGTGAAAAGGATTTTTTAAAAACAGAAATATTAAAGGAGATATTTGGATATTTGACATTCTGAAAATAGACAAAGGATTATTTTTCAATACTGTGTGAAATCTGAAGAGGTATTTTACACAACATAACTGTTCTTTTTTGGCAACACAGTGGTAATTGTAATCTGTGTTCAACAATGAGCAAACCAGGAGAGCAGACAAAGGGCGGTCAAGGGAAAATTGCCGTAGGCAGTGTGAAAACCTTAGGTAAGCCACCAAGGGAGAAGCGTCTCCACACAGATGTTTCACCAATTAACACAAGTGCAGAGGACATGTCGATTATTAATCATACGCTGGATGATATTTCTGAGGAGATGAAAGGGATAAGGGGAACATTAGATACCTTAATGAAAAAAGAAGACATAGAGGCATTTGTTAAACATGCGGTGAAGGACATATTGGAAGATTTCAATAAAAATATGGAGTTTACCATCACAACGAAGGTAGAGGCCAAGACAAAAGTCCTTTCAGAAAAAATGGACAAATTAAGCAAGGAAAATGAACAATTGAGAAAGGACTTCCTTTTACAAAAACAATTAGTCTATGAAATTAAGAAAAACAGTGAAATTAGTGAATGCAGATCGAAACATGCGGAAGAAAGAGCAAATTATAACGAACAATATTCACGGAAAAACAATATTAAATTTATGAACGTCCCTGAAGTGACACCTGAGACAGAAGAAACTCTAACAATCAAAATATGTTCCATGATTGCGGAAAAGGGAGCAACCATCACCCCCTCGAAGATCATTGCCATTCATCGGATCCCGGGTAAACCAGGCTACCCAAAACCAGTTTTGGTTAAATTGCAAAACAACAACGAGAAGACAAAAGTGATGAGACTGAGAGCGAGCTTCAAAGCCTCAGGAAGTAGGCTGGTAGATGATGTCACCAAGGCAAACTCTCAGCTTATTTCTCGCCTCCTATCCCACGACGACATTGAAAACGCTTGGTACTACAACGGGTCGGTGTACGGAAAGTCAAAGACGACAAGTAATCGACACAAGTTTGAGTTGTACGATGACATTGGAAGCGTGTTGAATCAGTAAACAGAGACTGGATGTGCATGTTTTTTTTTCATATGTAAACAACATGCCCAGACATGCCCAGACGAAGACTGATGACCTCGTGCTTCTGCCGTTACCGTTATGTGTGAGCGCTTTTTTTTTTACTCTCGTGCAATTTTTTTGTGTGTATGTTTTCTTACGCTTTTAATTTCCTTTAACGGACCTGTGTACATTAACTTGAAGTTATGTGGTAGAAGACTGTCTGGTCAATATTTAAAACTGACTGAAACATAATATATGGACCACAGTACAGTTACCAACACTATTAACATATACAGGTAGTGATTTAAAGTGCCTAGTCCAATTAGACTAAGTGAGACTTTTATGCACCATTACCCCACTGGCAAACAGATCGAAACAATTATGGGATATGGAAGTGAATGGACAAAAACAGATTAACTGAACTATACCTTCATGTATTAGGTTATGACCTGTACTAGTAACGGTATGTATGGAGATATAGGTAAACAACAACATAATTGTTGTGAAATTATTTGTTAGAATATATTATTCCTATTTTAATCTTGGATAACAATGTGCTATTTTGACTATTCTACTTTCTGGGATATTATATCATATATGTGGTAAATCATAACTACCTATCATGCTTAGAATATTTACGGTTGTTCTGTGAGATCCATACTTATATGTATATGCACAACAATTTATTTTATTGAATAAGTTTATGTTTTTCCTTCTTAAGATAATCTTATCTTAAATGTGTTGCTGTTATGATATGTCCACGTTATAGCTGCTAGTCCCGAGATATGCATACTTTATACTGCTTTATAAACTTTGCTGCGTGAGATATACACGCTTTTTATTCTTTGCTGCATAAGATATACATTTTATATATGCTTTTCAGTCTAAGATATACATGCTTTATATGCTTTGATGTCCAGGATATTCATGCTTGATATGCTTTGATATACATGCTTTGTATTCTTTGCTGCATGTGATATACATACTTTATAGGTTTGTCTAAGATATACATACGTTATATGCTTTGATGCCTGGAATATAGCTGCTTTGTATAGTTCGATGTCCGAGATATACATGCTTTATATTCTTTAATCCATGAGATAAACATGCTCTGTATGCTTTGATGCTTGAGATATACCTGCTTTATGTTCCTTGATGCCTGAGATATACATTCTCTATATGCTTTGGTGCCTAAGTCATACATGCTTTAGATGCTTTGATGCCTGAGATATACATGCTTTGATGCTTGAGATATACATGCCTAGTATTCATTGATGCCGGAGCTGTACATGCTCTATATGCTTTGATACCTGAGATATGGATGCTTTATATGCTTTGATGCGTAAGATATACATGCTTTATGTGATTTGATGTCTGATATATACATGCTTTATATGCATTGATGACTGAGATATACATGCTTTATATGCTTTGATGCCTAAGATACACAAACATTTTAATTATCATTTGATGCCGCAGTTATAATTACCTCATATGTGTTGTTGTATGAAGCATACACGCTTTATGTGTTCATGGTCCGAGACATATATTTTTTATGGGTATGCTGTCTAAGATATACTCCTGCTTTTCTGCCTCAGATATACATACTTTATGTGCGTTTTCTGCCTGATATAGACATACATTATATGATCTTCTGCCTGAGAAATACTTTGCTGCCAAGTTATATGCTTTTCTGTCTGAGAGATACTACTTTATGTGCTTTGCTGTGTGATGTATACATATGTTATGTGTATGACTATTTTATATGCTGTTCTGTCTGAGAGATATATACTCTATATCCTGTGTTGTCTGAGATATAATTAATTTTTTAACATACTTTGCTGCTTGAAATATACATACTATATAATGATGTTTAGATGTCAGCTATACTTACTTAATATGTTCTGATACTTGAGATACTTCTTGTTATGCCTTGGTGCCTGAGATATACTAGCTAAGATATACTAGTTTAGAATATGTGTTTGCTGGAATACACTTTAATACTTTATGTGTGACTTTTGTGATGTAATCACTTCGTGCTTCTTGGAAGCTCTCTGATATAGTCCATGACATGCTTCAGAATTACTTAATATATATTATTAGTTTACTATTACCATCATTACCAAAAAATACCATGACAACATATACTTAGGTTTATGTCAAAAATAGTTTTTTAAGGTAAATTTTTCACAAAATGCAGAATATTTTGTTAATTCTACATTTTTCTTTTTTACAACTGCTGATTGCTGTCTCACTATGGTCCCCATCTTTGTTTATCGACACTTATGACTAGTATAAACATATTGTCTGTTAATTGTCAGGGTCTTGGTGCAGCAGAAAAACGTATCGATGTATTTAACTACCTAAAAAGTAAAAACTGTCACATTTATTGCCTTCAGGACATTCACTCTACTACAGCAACTGAAAACTTTATTCGCACACAGTGGGGAAATGATTGTCTTTTTAGTTCAGGAACCTCGAATGCAAGAGGTGTTGCAATACTTTTCAACAAACACTTAGATTATAAAGTACATTCTCACGTATCAGATAACGAAGGTAACTTTCTCATAGCTGACTTAACAGTTGACAATAACAGATTCACACTCATCACTTTATATGGCCCAAACAATGACTCTCCCAATTTTTACGACAGTATTTTATTAAAATATGAACAGGTTAAAAACAGCACTCTAATAATGTGTGGAGACTTTAATATTGTTCAAGATCCAATCCTTGATTATTCTAATTACAAAAGCATAAATAACAATAAGGCACGAGAGCGAGTTTTAGACATTAAATGCGATTATAATCTAATTGATCCTTTTAGAGAATTACATCCCCATTTAAAACGGTATACTTGGAGACGAAGAACTCCTTTAAAACAAGCTAGACTCGACTTCTTCCTTGTTTCTGAAAATATGTTTTCTTCAATAGAAAATTGTACCATTGAACCCAGTTACCGCTCTGATCATTCAATGATAGTTCTAAAATTGAATTTTAATCAATTTATACGTGGTAAATCCCTTTGGAAACATAACAACTCTCTTCTAGGTGATATTGAATACTTAAACACAATAAATAGAAAAATTAAAGACATTAAAACACAGTATGCTGTTCCAATTTACAATATGGAGAACATAAGTAATATCCCCGATAATGAAATACAATTTTCAATAAATGACCAACTGTTTCTCGAAACACTACTCATGGAATTACGTGGTAAATCTATATCTTATTCTAGTTATAAGAAGAAAATTACAGATAAAAGAGAAAATGAATTGATTGCTGAAATAGAAACCTTAGAAAATAACTTGTCTTTAAATAACTTAGAAACCTTAGAAACATACAAAAATGAATTAAGAATATTAAGAAAACAGAAAATGAACGGCTACCTAATTAGATCAAGAGCAAATATAATTGAGAATGATGAAAAACCAACCTCATTTTTTTGCAATTTAGAATCCCATAATTACTCTTCAAAGATAATTCCTAAAATAGAAAAACAAAATGGAGAAATCATATCAGATCAACATGAAATTTTAAAAGAGACTAAGAAATTCTATGAACAACTATATACTAGCAAAGACAATGAACTGGAAAATATTAACTTAGAAAATGACTTAAAAGACTTTGATATACCTAAACTTACAGATAGTGAATCAATTAATCTTGAAGGCCATATATCCTTTGAAGAAGCGTCTGAAACACTCAGAAAAATGAAAAATAACCGTAGCCCAGGGTCAGATGGATTCGGTGCTGATTTTTTAAAAGTATTTTGGCAACAAATAGGGCATTTTTTAGTAAGATCTTTAAACTATGGCTTCAGTAAGGGCGAACTATCAATAACTCAAATAGAAGGAATAATAACCGTTATACCAAAGGAAAATAAATCGAGACTGCATATAAAAAACTATAGACCAATCTCCCTCCTAAATTGTACATATAAAATTGCCTCAGGCTCTATTGCAAATAGAATTAAATCAACACTTATTAAGCTGATAAATAACGATCAATCTGGTTTTATCTTTGGAAGATACTTAGGAGAAAACACTAGACTTATATATGATGTTATGCAATACGCAGAAGAAAATAATCTGCCAGGTTTAATTCTCTTGATTGATTTTGAAAAAGCTTTTGATTCTCTGTCATGGGTCTTTATATTTAAAGTACTTACATTTTTTAAATTTGGAGAAAATTTTATATCATGGATAAAGATTTTATATAAAAATGCAAAATTGGCTGTTAACCAAGGAGGAAACCTGTCATCGTTTTTTAACATCGGAAGGGGCTGCCGTCAGGGCGACCCCTTGTCACCTTATATTTTTATTTTGTGTGCTGAAATATTGGCAATTAGAATAAGAAATAATAAAAATATTAAAGGTATTACTATAGAGAACGTAGAAACTAAACTTTCGCAATATGCAGACGATACATCTGTCTTTTTGGATGGATCTGATACATCTCTGAATGAAACACTCTCAGAACTATTAAAATACTCTAAATATTCTGGTTTAAATATAAATTTTGACAAAACACAAGTTGTATGGATAGGGAGGAAAAAATACAGTTCAGATACAATCAAAACAAAATGGAAACTTAACTGGGGAAAAGATAATTTCAAGCTACTAGGAATACATTTCAACGTCGACTTAGGTAAAATGATAGAATTAAACTATAATGATAAGATATTAAAAATCCAAAATACAGTAAACATATGGAAGCGAAGATATTTAACATCGATTGGTAAAATCACAGTTATTAAAACATTACTACTTCCTATTTTAAATCATTTATTTATATCCCTTCCAAACCCAAATGAAAACACAATAACAAAAATTAATAACATATTGTATGACTTTTTATGGGAAGGCCCTGCAAAAATAAAAAAATCCGTAATAGTTAAGCAACATTTTGAAGGTGGTCTCAAAATGATTAATCTTAAAGCATTTATATTCAGCCTTAAAACTACATGGATAAGACGACTCATAACTAATGAGGGCACTTGGAAGCAACTGGTTGAAAAAATAATAGATATTAAAAAATTAACATCTTTTGGCAAAAATTATTGTGAAACATTAATAAAAAAAATTAAAAATAATTTCTGGAAAGATGTGCTAATTTCATATGTTAAACTTATTGATTTTAGTTTGCCTAACTCACCTGAGGACTTTTTGTCAAACCCACTACTCTATAATAACAATATTTTGATTGGCGGTAAGCCATTTTTTAACGAAGTATGGTATAGGAAAGGCATAATTTTTATAAATGACTTAATCAATGAAAATGGTGGATTTTATTCTTTTACTGAGTTTGAAGAAAAAACTGGCATTAAAACAAATTTTCTAATCTACGAAGGAGTAGTAGCTGCCATACAAACATTTAGAAAACAATTGCAAAACAAAATAACAATGAACAAATTAGAAAACCCAATTTTACCTGCGAATATTAAAGCAATCATCAAAAACAAGAAAGGTTGCATTGATATGTATTCCATTTTTAATAGAAATAATGAAAGTCCAACATCAAAAATCAAATGGGAACATATTTATGATATTGAAGCCGAAACATGGAAAGACATATATTCATCCCCTTTCAAAATTACCTCTAGCACAATACTACAATGGTTTCAAACAAGAATTAACCATCGGCTTCTTTCAACACAGCATTATCTACATAAAATAAAAAAAGCTGAAAACCCTTTCTGCCACTTCTGCCACCAAGACGAGACTATAGTTCATATGTTTTGGACCTGTCCTTCATCTCAGAATTTTTTAACACAGATAAACTCTTTCTTTTTAACAAAAAACATAAATCTGAATCTGTCAGAACAAGCATTTATTTTTAACACAGGTGAAGAACAATCGACTGTAGAGTTACAAATTATTTTAGAAATGAAATACTATATATTTACCTCAAAACGACTAAAAACACCGCTCTCCCTTACCCCAATGATATACAGACTAAGGTATCTGTATGAAACACATAGACAAATCGCAATTAGAAATAATCAACTAGAAAGATTTGAAAATTCATGGAGCAAGTACAAAACCATTGTAGATTAATCAGTATTATACTAACTCCTATCCATGCACTTCTCCGGGTACAATTTTAGAGCAAACCCAAGACACTGACAATTCGTAAATCAATTTTGAATATTTAATACTTACATATACAAATTTTATAAGCAGATGGGCCTTTGGACAGCAATCAACTGTTAGGTAAAGAAGTGTTTTTTTTCCTTAAACAGAATTTTTCTTTTTCTTCCTGAAATCATAATTTTTATGCTCCCTGCCATAACTGTACAATACATGTATTTTTTCTGTATTAATTGTAATTTCATTATGCTAAAATAGTATTTCATATAAATATTGCATGTAAATGTAAAGATATTGTAAGGTGTGGCAAGGGATGGTCCTCCCCGACCCTTGCTCCACCAATTGACGGGGAGATTAAACGGGTCGTCAGAAGACGGCTCAAAAAAAAAAAAAAAAAAAAAAAAAAAAAGTATGAAATCATTTTTAAATTTAATATTTCAGGATCAGAAGACATGAAGCAGCACTTTTATACAGCTGCAGTAGTGCAAGACAAATTCAGAGAGGTTTCTGACCATCAGAGCTTTTTTGCATCAGGTATTCTTTTTATATTTTTTAAAGACAACGGTTCATGATAGTTTTACATGTTTTGCTTAGATAAAAAAAAGGGGATAGTGTAACATTATTTTTTGCCATGCACTTTAACAATCTCAAATAGGACAAGTTAATTAAAAAAGAAAATCACTAAAAAAACGTGTTAAAAAGTCTTTTTTGTTTGCTGCATTTTGTTTGATGCTTTTATTTTCAGTTTATGTAAACTTGTGTGCATTTGATTTGTTTGATGAAAAGTAATGTGTTTGGCGGGTTTTGCAAAGGAGAATTTTATATCTTTACCGGAAACTCTTGATGTTCAAGATCACTGAATGAAACTTAAATGGCATACATGTTGTGTAAACTTGAATCAGGTTTTTCAGTGGTTACAAAATGTACAGGTGTTTGTTGTGCATTATTGCTTAACTGTTTTACACGATGTTGCATGCATACTTTTTTTTGCGCCAATGAACATGAAAATATAATATACAACCCCTAACCTTAACCTTTCCAATCTATTCTGTCTATTCAGTGTGTATGATTCTTAGCAAATTTCGTTTGTATTTCTTCATTTGTATTTATACTCATTATCTGTTATGAAAAGACAAATAACTTTTTAAAATAAATAAACATAGTTTTCGCATGAACTATATTTTGTATTTTGTGAGTTCATTATTTCATTTGTCTGAGATTCTTATCTTTCATATATTTCCCCCCCCCCCCCCCCCCCCCCCCCCCCCAAATTCATGTTCATTTTATCATTTTTGTTCATGTACATTAAAGGTCTTCATCGCATCAAAAGAGAGAGCAGTGGCAGACAAACAATAACGTGGCTCCAGCGTAAATGGAGTTTCTACGATAGAATTTGCAGCAACTCTGCAGTTCATGGTGAGAAGGTTCTAGGCCCATTTTCCATATCTTATCTCGATGTACATGGAAGATGAGCCTGTCATGTTCATGCCTATTAGGCGCCATATAACCTATTCATGTGTTGGTGCGCCTTAAAACCCCAATTCAATTCATATATTTCCTAAAACAATGGGCAGATTTTGAGTTTCTTTTGCATAAATGCTTATTTTGTATTGCTGCTCCAAAGCTTTGACCAAACTAATGATTAACAGAATATTTTTTTTGTTGATCTTTTAGAAAGTGAATAATAAAATCCTTGTCTTTATAGATGTTAGCTCACATAGTCACAGTGATACTGTGCATGAATTACTGTTAAAACATGTCTTTGACATGGACATGAACGAAATGAGGCATCTCATTTCATCTGTATTAAGGCCGCCTGGATCCATTTCTGGTGAAGTATAGTTCACATATGCATGGCAGTTGCATTTGGCATGTTTCTGTTCCTAGTTTAAGTTGAAGAAATTTTCCCTGTGTTCACATGTTTTACATATATGACATTATTATCATAATAACTACTTCTTTCAAAAGTTTGGATAAGTCTATTGAGTCCATGTTCATCATGTCTGCTTTGTCAGTATTGATCATAACTGGGGTGGTCACATCTGCCTTTTCTGTTTTCTTCATGTCTATCCCCTCCATGTCTTCGTTAGGTACGTTTGTAGTAGTGTCGAGATTCACATCCGTCCACATTTGGATAGACAATATTTTAGATGACTTATTGCATATACTTCTATAAAATAAAATATTCTAAGTAACGGATAAACTGAAAACATTCCAGTATGTAAAATATTGGACTATTTTTTATGCTGTGTTCTTCCATTCTTATTTTACATTAAAGGTAGATGAGCTGAACATAAGGTTCCTCAATGCTGGTATAAAAAAATAAGAATCACCAGAAGCTAGTTCCAGATGTGTTCACACCTGAGGTATAAATGGGATATACTATGCTGTTTAAGTATACATACCAGTATATTATTTAATTGTGTTTGAAGGGTTGTATTTGTATATTATTAGTTCTGTAGGAACTATTACTGTCATAAGCTCTACAAGCTAGTAGGGCTTTTGTCATGGTACTATGCTCAATGTCCTTTCTTCCATGATACAAAAATTGCATAATTTGGTATTATTATACCTCACTAAAAATTCTCTATGTAATTTCCCCATTCCCGATCAGTCAACAATTGGTAATGTTTCATGGTAATGTTTCATGGCAAAAAAATAAAAAATTTGTTTCAAGTTCTTTATTGTTGTTAATAAAAAATAATTGCTGATTAAATGAATTTTGATGTTTGGTATAATAAAATAAATATCACATCCCATGGAGGGTGATAGAACATATTGTCAACCCTCGATGTGGTAATGTCCACCTCGGCTAAAGCCTCGGTGGACATTACCAATCTCGGGTTGACAATATGTTCTATCACCCTCCATGGGATGTGATATTTATATACTGTTAACATGTTAGCTTCTGCATTTTCATTTGATTTTAATCGAGATGTGCAAGATGATAACCCATAAAACATATTAAATAATGCATATTGTGTTCTGAAGCAAGTAAGCACAGTTTTGTTTACTATTGTAAGATTCATTTATAAAAGTTAATAACCGCCTTTAGTTTTAGGTATTAAAAAATTAATAAACTTTCATTTAAATAACGTTAAGCTCTTATTTATAATTTCTGTCCCTGTTAGGCAAGACATGTGAATCGCAGATTTCTTGTGTTTTTTACTTTAAACTTGATATCTGACCCTGCGAAACATTTAAGTTCAGAAATATCACTGAATTATTTTTTGCGATTCCTGTAGCTACTCTGTAAATATGTTTTTTATGTTTCTTTACCTTCCTTTTACAGATAATTGTTAGTGCAATCCAAGAAGCAGCACAATGCAACAGGCTCCAGGCTGAGTGGATATTTTCTGGATTTAAATACATGAACTAGAGCAGGCATGAAGAATGTGCTTCGAATTATTAAAATATTCCAGCATCCGTCATTGTTTGAAACAAGGGACTATATAAGTTTGCACCTTCAAGACTGTTTGGATATTTTCTTATCCCTTTGACATTCTTTTTGTGTCGCCCGCGTCACACTTTAACCTGCAACATAACCTTGGCCATAACTTGGAAAGTAACTGACTTATGTTCATGACACCTCTCACACATCTTCAAGGAATGTTGTTACACAAGGAATGCCGTTACACATGTCCAATAACTCTGGCTTTCATTTTGGCAGGGTTTGCCCTCTTTGATAAACCTTTAACTTGCAACCTAACCAAGGTCATAACTGGTCATAACTTACGAAGTACTTGACCTGTGTTGAAATAAAGACACTGCAATCTTAAATGGTTTAAAGCATTGAAATTAGCATCTGATATATTTATCCAGAATAATTTTGACTTCAAATCTGCTTGCATATAATTAAATCCAATGTTGAGTTTTATTTTTTTCATCTTAGTTTTACCATAGGCTTTTTTGCATATATTCTTAGTGCAATATTGCCAACATTTAATAAAATGCAAAAAGAATGTGCCTTGTAATCTTCTTATATTTAATATTAATGATTGAACAAATGCATGTTGTTTTTTATGTAGTCTTTAATGATTGGATATAATTATTTTGATCAGAAATTTTTAATGAAGAATTTGATTATAAATGTTATCTCAAAGAATCTTAAATAATTTAGTAACACTTGTCACTTGATTGCATTGCAGACTTAAGGTTAGATGTAATTCATTCTCACGTTAAAGGGAATGTTGCACTATTCTGAAAAAGTTTCATATAAAAGGGCTCTAAAAACCTAGGAAAAAGGCGAAATACTCAACATATCATAAAAATACAGGAAATATGACCTATTGTAAATTTGTAAAATATTAAGGGTAAATAGAGTTTAGAGCAAAATAAATGTATTACACATTATATATACCAAGTAAAACTTTTATACTTGGCATGCTCATTTTATAATTTACATTTATTTGCAGTTGTATTCTTTGCTTTAAGTGATATTTATCAATTTCCCATATATGGCAAAAGGCTCGATTTTATTTATGTTTCTTTTCAATTTGTTAATAGGTCATAATTATCTCCTTCATTTGTTAATTCTTATGACATTTTCTAACTTTTAGAGCTGTTTTAAATAAGACTTATTTGAGAATGGTGCAACAATCTCTTTAAACTTTGAAGCCAACGACTAGTGATATCAACACTGTGTCGGTTATTTGTCTGTTATTTTTAGCTCTACTTACTGATCAAAGATCTGTCCGTCTTATGTCAATAAACTTTTTTTTTGCGGCGACTACTCCTCTGAAACTACTGGATGGATTTTCATGAAACTTTACAGGAATGTTGCCCATGATGTGATATCCAAGATGGCCACCAAAGCTAAAAATAGATTTAAAATTTTTTTGAAGCGACTACTTCTTGAAAACTCTATGTGATATTGATATGGGACTTTTTCTAAAATGATCAGCATGACATGATGTATGTCCTTGTCGAAAACCGTTTTGATTCAACGTTAAACATGGCTGCCAGTGGCCATCTTTGTTTACATAGAGTTATATAGTAAAAACTTGTAGCGACTACTTCTCTGAAACTACTTGAAAGATTTTCATGAAACTGAAAAGAAATGTTGCTCTAGATGTCTTGTTGATCCTAGCCAAATCTCAGGTTGGCCGGAAATTCAAGATGGCCACCATGGCTAAAAATAGATTTTTAAAAAAACAAATTTGTACCGACTACTTTTTTTTTTTCAACTTCTAAAATTAGAAGCCCATTTATTCTCCCCGTCTAATGGTGTGCAGAGGGTCGGGGAGGACCATCCCTCTGTACACCTTACAGCAATTTAATATTATGTTTACAATGTACATGTACTAGTAAAATAATATAATATATATATAGCTGTAACCTTAACGTATATGTACACATACACAAATCATTCGCACTGAACACCCAACAGATTATGAGATATATTTCATGCATTTAGAAATATAAATAAATTTATTTATAGTTGCTCTACAAAATATATTTTTCCATCCTTTCCCATTAAATCATTTATTATTCGTAAGCCCTTATTATACCATGATTTTATAAAAAATGCACTTGTGCCTATACATATACTTTTATTATAAAATATTGGGCTGGATAGATAATAGTCCTCATTGGCTGGTTGATACTTTGATACAAAGTGTATGTGTGCCTTAAGAACATCTTGCCAAAAAACGTTTTTTATACTTCCCAATTTCTTATTTATATACAAAATACCGCAGTTAAACAGTTTATCTATATCTATATATGACTTTAGGATAATTTCATATTTGAATTGGTCTGTTACTATTCTTCTAATCCATGTTGTTTTTAAAGCTGTTAAATACTACTTCTTGAAAACTATAATTGATATTGATATGAGACTTTTTCTAAAATGATCAGCATGACATGATGTTGGTCCTTGTCGAAAATCGTTTTGATTCAACGTTAAATGTGGTTGCCAGTGGCCATCTTTGTTTACCTAGAGTTATATATAAAAACTTGTAATGACTACTCTGAAACTACTTGACAGATTTAGGATTGCTGATCTAGCTATCAAAACCTATCAGTAGAGCTTCAAGGTCAATGACCTCTTGTTTTTTATGTCATTAATAAAATCAAATGTGTTATTTTATTTAAAACTGAACAGGTGTTGTTGATTTATTTATTCTCCAAATTTAAATTTATTTTACCAGAGTTTGTTTTATTTGCAAACCAATATCAGTCTTTGTTTGTCTTTCCATCCATTTGAGTGTCCCATCATCGTCTGTTTGTCTGTCTGTTTGTCTGTCTGTTCCATGTGTTTTTGATATACAGATTGGAGGCCACAATACAGTATTTATAGCCAAGACTCTGTTAGGCGAGACATTGGAATCTGCCGATTTCTTGTTAACTGTATATACAGTAAATGCCTATTTATTCGCTGCCAATATTTGGCAGTTTTTCAAATGTAGTAATTCATGGCCTGTTATTTTGGTGCATTATTGCCAACAACAAAAAACATTTATACTGGATCTAATATTGAACAACATAAGTGATAACCTAGGGCGTAGCTTGGCTGAATATGATGTGTAGGCCGAGTTCTAGTGGGGTCCGGGGGCATGCTCCCCTGGAAATGTTTTTTCAGCTAGACTGACGGAGGTGCCTTTTGGCGTATATTTCGTACCGGTGAATATGTCTATAAGAGCATCAGTATCCTTACTTTTTACCGTAAATTATATATCTTGTAACTAGAAAGAAGCTGAAAACATTTAAAGTGCATTTTTGGCATTTTTGCTTTTAGCTCTACTGATCAGAGTCCGTCTGTCAGTAAACTTTTTTTGTAGCGACTACTCCTCTGAAACTACTGAATGGATTTTCATGAAACTTTACAGAAATGTTGCCCATAAAGTCTAGTTGATCCTAGCAAAAATTCATATTTATGTGAAATCCAAATCTAAAAATAGGCTTTTAAAAAACAAGTTTGTAGCGACTACTTCTTGAAAACTCTTAAGTGATATTGATATGGGACTTTTCTAAAATGATCAGCATGACATGTTGTTGGTCCTTGTCGAAAATCGCTTTGATTCGACGTTAAACATGGCTGCCAGCGGCCATCTTTGTTTAGATAGAGTATAATGAAAACTTGTAGCGACTACTCCTCTGAAACTACTTGACGGATTTTCGCGAAACTTAACAGGAATGTTGCTCTTGATGTCTAATTGATCCTAGCAAAATTTCAGGTCGGTCGGCAATTCAAGATAGCCGCCACGGCTAAAAACAAGTTTGTAGCGACTACTTCCTGAAATCAAAATCAATCAGTAGAGATTCAAGGACATTGACCTTTTGTTTTCGATTTCTCCGAAAAATGTGTAGGCCACGGCCTACAAGGCCTATAGGAAGCTACGCCCCTGAGTGCACCAGTTATGACTGGTTTGGACATGGTATAAATACCATAAACATTTTTCATCCCTGCTGATCAATTTAATGTACCTCTACTGCTATATACAGGATAATCAATTTAATGGTAAAAAACACTATATTCCATGGATATCTATTCATAGCCAGTCTTAAACAAAGTTTGCTTGATTATGAAATCCACTTAAATTATTGCATTAGGTTAATTTAAATACTACAGTGATGTGTATTTTATGATGCGAGCTTAATAGTCAATAAACAAGACAAAACACACACAATAACTTAAATCAATTTCGTGCGTTTCTTATCTACGTCGCCCAAATTGAATCAAAGTCGATCCCATCAAAAGTGCATTCCTAGCAATATGGTCATCACCGAGAGAAATTTCCTTAAAAATATCATTCCTTAAAAACTATATGGTACCCAGTGTCCGTTTTTTTGTATCCCGCCAACACCGCCAACAAAAGCCAAATTTTATAACATATGTGCTTTTCCTAAACTTACTAATATATACGAGGTATATAATATAACTTGCATATTAGGAGAATACAAGCTCTATATACACAATACAAACGGCTTTAACCAGCCAGGTCAATCCCATAAAATCTGTAACGATGAATTAAGAGTTGCCAACTCATAATTCATGTTACGCATATTAAATCACGCTTATTTGAAGCGCCCATGAACATGCACCCTATACTTTTAATTGACAAATATACATTAATATATGACCTGAACATGCGTTTTTTACGCCCTAAATGCGGACCTTCGTCACTAATGATTGTGGGACGTTCATATTTTAACAAGTACTATATATCGAAAAGAAATATAATCATAGGATTTCGGAATTTGGTGTATACTGTCTCTTAGCCTTGAGTTTTTTACCATGCAAATGCGGACTTCATACACACATCTGACTAAACACATCAAATGCGGACTTCCTATACAAAGCGTCAAATGCTGTATTCCTGTACACAGTGCCAAAAGCGGAGTTTCTATACACAGCATCAAATGCGGACTTCCTATACACAGTGGCAAATGCGAACTTCCGAATCCTATACACACTGCCAAAAGCGGACTTCCTATACACACTTCCAAATGCGGGGTTTCTATACACAGCATCAAATGCGGACTTCCTATACACACTGCCAAATGCGAAGTTTCTATGCACAGAAATAAAAAGGCATACCACGGCTTTACAGCTTCAACATTATTTCAAATAATTGGTCGAAATCACCGAGTCAATAGATGAAAATATCAGATCAGAATAAGACGTACTTTAACGTCAACAAGTGAACGTTTTGTCACCACCACATAAAAAAAACGAGCCCTAACTCTAAACCCTAATCCACATCGGCGAGCACAGGCGCAAAAAAAAAATCCCCTGCTGCCGGTCATGGCAGAGGAGAGTAGTGGTGAAACTGCTAAGACCACATCGTAAAAGAACAGTTATATGGAAATATCTAGCACCAGTACAATAAAGGATATCCTTGTCCAGTATGCAAGAAAACCTTATCCGGTATGCAAGAAAGGGTTCTTCAAACTGAGAAGTTTGAGATATCGGGCGGATTTCCCTTAAGCCACGTGCGCACGTGAAAAGTATTTTCCCCCCTAATAATCTTAGGTGACCAAACGATAGCTTGATGGATAGGTCTCACCAACCCCGTTGATTATCGGGCGGATTTTCCTTAAGCCACGTGTGCGCGTGAAACGTGATTTTGTTCCTAATAATCTTAGGTGATCAAACGATAGCTTGATGGTAGGTCTTACCAACGCCGTTGATTGCCGTTGGATTTTTTTTAATCGGTTGCAGTTTGAGCCACGTGTGTACGTTTAAATATGGTGGGAAGTTGTTTTAAGTTCGAAACTTGTTTTAAACGTTAGATAGTATAGATAGATGAATTTCTATCTCACCCTAGGGTCGAGATAAAATGCACGCGCTAACATCCGGTATGCAGGAAAACATGCAAAACGTTAGTAGCTGGCGGCGTCAACGCACAAAATATCTCTGATGTGCAAGAAAAAGAATCTATCATGGGTATTCGGTTCAAATAGGGAATTCCAACCCTCGGTATACGTGTTTTAATCGAACCTCGGCAGAGCCTCGGTTCCGATAAAAACACATAACTCTGGTTGGAATTCCCTAACTTCACCGGATACCCATGAAAGATTCTTATATGAATTCCCTATCTTCACCGGATACCCATGAAAGATTCTTATATTACATCACCCATGTAAAACGTGGATAATATGAATCTTTCATGGGTATCCGTGTAATATAAGAATCTTTCATGGGTATCCGGTGAAGATAGGAAATTCCAACCCGAGGTATAAGTTTTTTTTTATCGCAACCGAGGTTCCGATTAAAACACTTACACCGAGGGTTGGAATTCCCTATCTGAACCGAATACCCATGATCGATTATTTTTCTTGTATATCAGAGACATGTTGTGCGTTGACGCCAACAGCTACTAACGTTTTGCATGTGTTCCTGCATACCGGATGTTGGCGCGCGTGAATTTTATCTCGACCCTGGGATGAGATGGAAATATCTAGCCACGGTAAAATAACCCTAAACTCTAACTTCAAGAAATATTGAAATTAAAAAACGCCATCGTACCGTACCAGCGTTTACAAGTCGATGCGCGATGGCGCGATGGACCATCGATAGTACAATGGCTCTAACGGAACACCGTATTAGTGAACTTGTATCTTGATAAGTCTTCAGGAAGAATTCCTGTGAAAGTTTCCTATAACGTTTAATTAGAATTTTGTTTGTTTGTTTATTTGTTTGTCTTTGTTTCTTTGTTTGTATGGTGTTTTACGTCATTTTCAACACATGCAAAGTAATATATGACGGTCGATTTTATTGTGGTGGAGGCAGACCACCATCTTTTCCTGAGTAGAACCAGTACGTATACTGTACACCTCCCGCCATCCGTAAGAATTTAATTAGAAGGCAAGCAAGTATACTATACTATACTATATGTAGGAACTGGACATATTAGGGAACTTCACGACGAGTACATTTTTTTGGTTCCATAGTCCTTATTCGAATAAGGAATAGGTAAATAATTATTGATTTTTATTGAAAAAGAAGAGTTAGTAACCCTTAATTCGACGCTTCATTTTTTTTTGTGATGGGGGGGGGGGGGGGGGGGGGGGGGGGGCGGGGGGGGGGCGTGGCCTTGCTGGTTGAAACCTCTGTAGAGTTTGGATTCTGAAATATTAAATATAAATATATATACACCTCGTAAGTAGTAGGTTTAGAAACGGTGGACATATTTTGTAAAATTTGGCTGTGATGTGGGGTAGCTACTTCAAACAACATATCAATTGCGCATGTGACACGCATATATACAATGATATATATGTTTTTTGTTCTTCTTCTAAATAATGTTTTTGTGTTGTTTTTCTAAATAGTGACGTTGTAAACCTTCGCCTCTCACCGTTGCGGGTTCGAATCCCACTGGGAACTTGATTTGTAAGTGAAGAAGTGTCGATTCTTACGGATGACGGGAGGTGTACAGTACTAACCAGGAAAAGTGGGTGGTCTGCCTCCATCACAAAAAAAAATCGACCGTCATATATGACTTACATGTGTTGAAAATGACGTAAAACAACATACAAACAAACAAACATACAAACTAAAAAATACTTGGTTTGTATTTCGTATGCACAGTATTTAACGCTAAATTTAATGCTGGAAAGATCATACATATATGTAAAACTCAGATTACCAGATTAACGTCCTCCCGCAAGTATCTGGGAAACTTCTCACATAAAATAAATGCGCAGCGAGCGGGACTCAAACTTACGACTTCAGTTATGTGACCGGCTTCGTTTTCGTGGTCAGAATATCTACCATTTACCAATTTAAATGTTGTTGTTGTTTGTTACGTTACGTGATTAATCACTATGTTGCCATTACACTAGTTTGTCTTGGATCATGATATAGTTTTACCATATTACTAAACTCAGCCATTTATATGAAAACAGAATGTTTTAGACATCCATGATGCACGGCATCTATTGCTAATTTCAATAGTCGACTCTTATTTCAATAGTTCGCTTTGGTATACTATTGTTATAATTCATCACTTTAAAAGAAACTAACCCGCCAAATAACGGCAAAATTACTCCACAAAACCGCTTATCAAAACTCTGTTCAGGTGTTCAGGTCATATTATAATGTATATGTACCGAATAATAGTATATGTTTATTTATTCACAGATTCTTAAACTACCCGTGATTTAATATATGCGTAAAATGAATTATGAGTTGGCAACTCTTTATTCAACATTCCAGGATGTTTTTGTCTGAATCACAGTTTAGTATCTATAGTGTCTATAGAGTTTGGTCAAAATACTAAGTTGTATATAATTTATATTCCTCATCGTTATGGAAACGGTGTAAACCTTTTGTAAAATGTGCCTGTTGATGGCGGGATACATGTTTCCCGTTACTATCGATTTAGTGACCAGTGATTGTATTTAAATGTCAGTGATCTCTTTTTTGATTTTCATTCACGAGACCATGGTCTCTTACTGTATTTTTGTGCATGAGACCATGCCATTGGTTAAAGCTAAAAACCTAACAAATTATTATATTATTTATCTTTTAATTGTTTTATTAACAGTTTTATTTTATGTGTACAACATGACTATCAATTTAATGAACATAGATTGTATATAAACGTCCATGGTCACTTCTGTAATTTCAATTATGAGACCATGGTCTCTTACTGTATTTTTGTGCAAGAGACCATACCATTGTTATTAAAGTTAACAAGAGGCCCAAGAGGGCCTGTGGACGCTCTACTGGCTAAAACAGCTCTTATAGATTAGATAGATATAGCTAGATATAGCTCTCTTCTCCTATAGATTTAACATAGGAAAATACAATATAGCATTTTTCAACAAATTAAGGGCAATAACTGTGTTATTACTAACAAGATCTAGCTGGCTTTCGAAATTGTCCAAGATTTCATCGATATACCGCGCTTTGCACAACTAGACATCATACTGAGGCTTCCTGCCAAATTTCGTAGAAATCCAACAAGCCGTTTAAGAGGAGTAGCGCCGACAAGAAATTTAAAATAAAAATGTCAAAGGGCCATAACTCCGTCAAAAATCAGCAAACTGGAACAAAAGTGTGATATGCACAACTAGACATCTTACCGATGCTTCCTGCCAAGTTTCGTCGAAATTCAACAAGGCATTTAGGATGAGTAGCGCCGACAAGAAATTTTAAAGTAAATGTCAAGTAATTAAAAAGATAATCAAAAAAAAATAATTAAAAAAAAAAAATTCAAATCAATCAAAAAATAAAATAAATAAAAAAAAATTAAAAAATTTAAAAAAAAAAAATAAAAAAAAAAAATTAAAAAAAAAAATTTGAAACAAAAATAAAAAAAAAAAAATCAAATTAAAAAAAAATATATTACCCCTGGGGCGTGTCCAAATTTGACACCAGGGTCACCATTTGAACTTGGTAGAGGACCATAAGCTAATGCTACATGTAATACATGAGAGCTCTGTGCCATGTGGTTCAAGAGAAGAAGATTTTTTTCAGTTTTTGCCTATACAAGCCTAAGTAAAACTGTGACCCCCAGGGTGGGGCCAAATGTGACCAATGGGTCACCATTTGAACACACTTGGTAGAAGACCATAAGCTTATAGCAAATGCAAAATATTAAACCTCTGGCTCTTGCAGTTTCAGAGAAGAAGATTTTTTAAGTTTTTCCCTATACATGTCTATGTAAAACATGTGACCCTTGGGGCGGGGTCAAATGTGACCCGAGGGTCACAATTTGAACAAACTTGGTAAAGGACCATAAGCTTATATCAAAAGCAAAATATTAAACCTCTGGCTCTTGCAGTTCCAGAGAAGAATATTTTTTTCAGTTTTTCCCTATACAAGCATTTATGTAAAACTGTGACCCCCGGGCAGGAGCCAGATGTGTCCCCAGGGTCACCATTTGAACAAAATTGGTAAAGGACCAAAGCTTATAGCAACTGCAAAATATTAAACCTCTGGCTCTTGCAGTTTCAGAGAAGATGTTTTAAGTTTTTCCCTATACATGTCTATGTAAAACATGTGACCCTTGGGGCGGGGTCAAATGTGACCCTAGGGTCACAATTTGAACAAACTTGGTAAAGGACTATAAGCTTATATCAAAAGCAAAATATTAAACCTCTGGCTCTTGCAGTTCCAGAGAAGAAGATTTTTTTCATTTTTTCCCTTTACAAGCATTTATGTAAAACTGTGACCCCCGGGCAGGAGCCAGATGTGTCCCCAGGGTCACCATTTGAACAAAATTGGTAAAGGACCATAAGCTTATAGCAACTGCAAAATATTAAACCTCTGGCTCTTGCAGTTTCAGAGAAGAAGATGTTTTAAGTTTTTCCCTATACATGTCTAAGTAAAACATGTGACCCTTGAGGCGGGGCCAAATGTGACCCCAGGGTCACCATTTGAACAAACTTGGTAAAGGATTATAAGCTTATAATAAATGTAAAATATCAAACCTCTGGCTCTTGTAGTTTCCGAGAAGAAGATTTTTTGAAAAAAAATCCTATATAAATCTATGTAAAACTGTGACCCTCGGGGCGGGGACAAAATTGACCCCAGGGTCACCATTTGAACAAACTTAGTAGAGGATCATAAGCTGATGCTACATGTAATACATGAGAGCTCTGTGCCATGTGGTTCCAGAGAAGAAGATTTTTTTTCAGTTTTTCCCTATACAAGCCTATGTAAAACTGTGACCCCCGGGGTGGGGCCAAATGTGACCCCTGGGTCATCATTTGAACAAACTTGGTAGAGGACCACAAGCTTATAGCAAATGCAAAATATTAAACCTCTGGCTCTTGCAGTTTCAGAGAAGAAGATTTTTTAAGTTTTTCACTATACATGTCTATGTAAAACATGTGACCCTTGGGGCGGGGCCAAATGTGACCCGAGGGTCACCATTTGAACAAACTTGGTAAAGGACCATAAGCTTATAGTAAATGCAAAATATCAAACCTCTGGCTGTTGTAGTTTCCGAGAAGAAGATTTTTAAAAAAAAAATCCTATATAAGTCTATGTAAAACTGTGACCCCCGGGGCGGGGACAAATTTGACTCCAGGGTCACCATTTGAACAAACTTAGTAGAGGACCATAAGCTGATGCTATATGTAATACATGAAAGCTCTGTGCCTTGTGGTTTCAGAGAAGAAGATTTTTTCAAGTTTTTTCCTATATGTCTATATGAAAAACATGCAAAACCTCAATATACAAAATTTGGACCCCCGGGACACGGCCATTTTTGACCCTGGGGACTTTATTTGAACAAACTTGATAGTCTAGGTGTTGGCGATCATTTTAAAAGAAAAACTGTTGAAATCTGTCCAGCGGTTCTGGAGAAGAAGATTTTTTAAGGTTTCGACCATATATGGTAATGGCAGCCATCTTGGATGTAGCGCTGACCTAATTTTAACAAATCTAAAAAGCATTCATCTAAGGATCATCCATGTGAAGTTTGGTCAAAATTAGCCAAGCGGTTTCTGAGGAGAAGTCGTTTGAAGAAAAGTTAACGGACGGACGACGGACGGACGACGGACGACGGAAGACGGACAACACACCATCCCATAAGCTCTGCTGGCCCTTGGCCAGTAGAGCTAAAAACCTAAACAATATAAATTATTTTGCTTTTAATTGTTTTATTAACAATATTATTGTTTTGTGTACAACTATTGATTTCATGAACACAGATTGTATTTAAACGACAATGGTCTCTTAGGTAGTTTCAATTATGAGACCATGGTCTCTTACTTTATTTATGTTCATGAGACCATACCATTGATTACAGCTAAAACATATCAAATTATTATATTCTTTTTCTTTTATTTGTTATATTAACATTAGTATTGCTTTGTGTACAACATGACTATCAATTTAATGAACAGAGATTGTATATAAACGTCCATGGTCTCTTATGTAAATTCAATTATGAGACCATGGTCTCTTACTGTATTTTTTTGTGCATGAAACCATACCATTGTTTATATCGTTTCATCTGAACTCCTTCTATATCAGTTGAAGGCGGGTGTTCATATTTGGTACAGTTGTTGCTCAGGATGTGTATATTTTACAACAAAGGTTTTGAATCCAGGGTCGGACCTCTGAGGGCAGAGGTCAAGGTCAAATTAACCAAAACGAACATTACACCTGTGCTTTTTAATGTTTTTAATGAAATGTCTTACATTCTATATATAATTTCTTTGCGTTCTTATTGTTTCTTTGTAACCTGACCTACCGTTCTTTAAACTGCTCGGATGGTACACGGGGTCGTTCAGTTTACGTACTTTAGTTTCCGACAGACGATGATTAGAGAAAAAACACACCGACGAAACTCAATGGCGCCGATGGGGCTTGAACCCAGGTCCTCCAAATACCACGAAAATGGTAGTCATCAAGACATGACGTTAGAATTCAGAATCTAGTTACAAAGATAGAAGTAAAGAATCTAAGGTGGAAACACTGAAATTGTTTGATATGCTTTGTATTTTCAGAGTAGTATACTTGTATATATGCCAAGTTAAAAAAAAATAGAACAAGGACACTGAGATGTAATTGTGTGTATAATGGACCTCATGACGCACCTTACAACCCCCATCCCCACCCCCTACGTCAGAGTTTTAAAGAATAAATCATTTGACATGCTGTGCATCTCTTTCATAGACGACTATTATACCAATTATATATATTATGACTCATCATCTACCCCCCCCCCCCCCCCCCCCCCTTTGTTGATTGCTATTTTTCTGTCCTTTGTGTGCAATCAACAATTCATTAACAACTCTGTAGTATTACACTAAGTGGTTATGCTGACAAGTGGTTTTAAAAGGTGAAAGTGCCAGCATTAAGGTAAATAAGAATTAGAGGAGCAGATATAAATACAAGGAAATCGTGAGGTTTATTTTTTTTTTAATTTGTATTCGTATGATCACATTTTTCTCAGTTTCATAACAATGTAACAGCTATAATAATAAAATTAAAACGGGCAATCATTGTTTGAAGTTTCATTGCAGTCCCATTAGTAGTTTTTCAGTTATGCTACGAACATCAATTATAAGTATAAAATTCCAAAGGACAATAATTCTATTTTGAATTAAGGTTCTACATTTCATCTCATTGCCCTTTATCTTTGTGTGAAGTTTCATTGTAGTTCTATCAGTAGTTTTGGAGTTATGCTCCATACAAAAAAGAGACGGATGGAAGGACAGACGGACAAAGTGGCGACTATATGCGATAGATGTGATAAGGATTTATGGAAAAATAAATAATTGGGGGAACATAAAAAATAATATTTTTTTTGATCAAAGATGGAAAAAATTGTTTTAGAAAGAGCTAGACTACACCATATTAAACCATTTGTTACCAAAAAATCTGGGGGACATGCCTTTCCACCAACTAGATCTGTTCATGCTTCGACCGGTAGTCAGACACGAGACATTTCTTTAAAAGATACATACACTTACCGATATTGCATGCACATATTAAGCATGCGTTGTTACACCCATTATAGCCATATATTTGCATCCAGAGAGCTACCTATATGCAGCCAGTTTAGTCTGATTACCCCATTCCTAACTGAAGTTATTGAGTGGAAATCTCCACCACAAAAATAATTAATCGTTATAAAACTTTACGTGTGTTGAAAATGATGTAAAACACCATACAAACAAACATCTTAAACAAAAGTGTTACGTTGAACACCTCTTGTAGTTAGTCTACAACTTATTTTTCTTTAGACGATTTTTATTCCATAAATATAGAGAACAGTGCTCCATAAAATGTTCGGCAGTCATGTATGAGAGCTGATCCTTAATTCTTTTCAGTCCAGCATTTCCTTGCTCGTTGACTTGGCTGTTGAGACAGGCCAAAGATGGATACAATGCCAAACAAAATCCAACACTGCAACCTAAAATAGAAATAAAACGTAGTAAAATATTAACTGGTTTACACAGTTCTTTGCATAGTATGGTCTTAGTCCAGTATATATTTAAAAGTAAGTTAAAATATTATACCTCATTTGCATATTCCACTCTTTGTTTAATGTGACGTCATCCGGTCCATAAAGTTGTATATTGACCGGGCGTCCGGTCCGATAGCTATATTAACGGACGTGTGAAAAAAACGACGTCAAAATAAATCATAAAACGTATTGATTTAATTTGTTGGTCAGATTCGGTATAATATAACAAATAATGTATGGTGCTACGCTTCGGTCCATATAACATTCTAGGTCTGACTGCCCAGTCCATAAACTTGCATATGGACCTCAGCACCATACATTATCTGTTAAATAATAATTGAAGGAAAAGAACTATTCATACTTAAATAGATTTTATTCTCTAAGAAAATAAGTTGCTTTTTTTTAAAATAAGTATTGAACAACTTTTACATAATTTTATAAGTTATAAACTACTAATTATTTTAGTATGTGTCTAACATAATTTTAAAGGCGTTTATTTCCTTTATGTATTTTATATTGATTGCCTTAAATATATATCTTAAATCTATAGAGGAAGTAAACAAATCCTTCAAAGTGATTTTTTCGAAATAAAATAGATTAGTAAAGAAAGTAAAATGGATAGAAATTACTTTAGATGGGCATTTTAATATGACATTATTAGGTTTCATGCTTTTTTTTCCATTATAATATTATTATTCAATCATTACATTGATGAGAAAAATAAATTACCACTATGATTGTCCCAGTGCAAGCGATCAACAAGAAATATGGTGTTTTTGAAGAACTCCGGGTCTCGATTCATGCAATATGCATGTAGTGCGCATGCATTGTCGTAAATCACAACTTTTGGAGCTGAAACAGTAAAATATACGCATTTACATATCAGAAATAACTAATATTAAAGTTCGCAAACTGGAACACTTACTTGCTCATGCATTACATTGCACATGGATGACACAAATAAACAAAGACAGCAAGAAGAAACAAGAGCTGATGATTGAAAGTGAATCGCGATTATCTGCAATCTTTCTAGAAACTGGTATCATACTGGTACCATTGAATATTTACCTTACCTATAAACTGGCAATTTAACTAAGTTAAACAAATCCCTTCAATAGTGTAAACACATTGAAGCAACTTGCAGGTAAACATTTGCCAAGTTGTTTTTATATTCAATATGACATCAACCTTGTGAACATTAATATAAAAGTACCTTCAAGTAACTTGATTATAAACTTGGAATCTTTTTTTTTGGTACTATTTATGGAATTATGAACTACATCAGGTCGCAAGAAAAGTTATTGTGAATTCCTTGTGGGATTCACTTACTTTGTATGCAACCTGATGTAGTTCATACTAGTATAAATGTAACAAGAAAAGTCATAGTATACAATATATACTATGACGACGAGCGGCAATAAGAATGAAAATTGTAGAATATATTTGTTTTAAATCATTGCATTGGAATTACAGCATCATGTGTGGTTTGTTTGTGTAAAATTAATAGTGAGTTCTATTTGGTGTAGCAACAGCAGAGAACAAAATGGAAAAGTGTAATAAAGGTAGAATGCTTTTTATTTGAAACTAAACGTCCAATTTAAGTGCTTTTCTATAACCAAGAAAGCGCTATATTCGCTATTTTTATATTAAGCAAAGACTGGAGGAGCTGGACAAAAAGAACCTTTGTTAAAACTGACAATTTGCTACAGCTGATTTCGGCTATAAATATGTATTACGGCTATATGTATTCTTTTGACTATAAATAATGTTTTAATGCACAATTATATAAAAACACACTTTGAATATGTATGAATAATTACAATTTACATACGGTAATAATATGATGACTATCAAATGTACATATTTTTAAGTTCATGCTGTACAAAAGCAACATTACTGATGTGAAAAAAAAATTGTATGTACAACTCAGTGTGTCAGGTCCCTGCCAAGACTTGAACTTGAATCTCTTTTCTCGAAAGAAAAGCGTGTTTGCTTACACTACAGAGGTCGCCCAGACATCACAAAAAGAGTGTACAAAACTAAGCAAAATTAATAAAGATGTAGATCAAACAAGAGGCCCAAGAGGGCCTGTGGACGCTCAACTGGCTAATATGGCTCTTATGACATCAATGAAGTGAGTGACTATCGTCTTAAAGAGGCAAAATATAGCATTTTTAACTAAATCAAAAGCCATAACTCCGTCATTACTGGTCCGATCTGGCTGGTTTTCCAAGTTGGCCAGTAGAGATAATAAAAAGAAAAAAATAATAATAATAAAAAAAGAAAAAAATCACAAATAATAATTAAAAAAAAAAAGAAAAAAAAAAAATATTAAAAAAAAAATTAATCAAAAAAATATATATAAAAAAATATAAAATACAAGATGTGTTCGTAAAACACAATGCCCCCGTCAGTGCACTTATTCTACAGGCAAGGTTAAAGTTTTGTAATGGAGGTCACGGTGACCTTGACCTTTGACCTACTGACCTCAAAATGGGTGGGTCTTGTAGAAGTTGTCATGGGCAACCCGCATGTGAAGTTTGGTGATCCTAGGTGGAAGGGTTTGTGTTTTACAGGCAAGGTTAAAGTTATGTGACAGACAGAGAGACAGACAGACCAAAAACAATATGCACCCGATTCATCATTGACGATGCGGGGGTATAAAAAAAAAAAAAAACAATAAAATAAACAAGATGTGTTCGTAAAACACAATGCCCCCGTCAGTGCACTTATTCTACAGGCAAGGTTAAAGTTTTGTAACGGAGGCCACGGTGACCTTGACCTTTGACTTACTGACCTCAAAATGGGTGGGTCTTGTAGAAGTTGTCACGGGCAACCCGCATGTGAAGTTTGGTGATCCTAGGTGGAAGGGTTCTTGTTGTACAGGCAAGGTTAAAGTTTTGTAACAGAGGTCACAGTGACCATGACCTTTGACCTACTGACCTAGAAATGGGTGGGTCTTGTAGAAGTTGTCATGGGTAACCCGCATGTGAAGTTTGGTGATCCTAGGTGGAAGGGTTTCTGTTTTACAGGCAAGGTTAAAGTTTTGTGACAGACAGACAGACCAAAAACAATATGCCCCCGATTCATCATCGATGATGCGGGGGCATAACAATATAGACATTTAAAATAAGCATTTATGTACAACTGTGACTCCCGGGGCGGGGCCAGACGTGACCCCAGGGTCACCATTTGAACAAAATTGGTAAAGGACCATAAGCTTATAGCAACAGCAAAATATTAAACCTCTGGCTCTTGCAGTTTAAGAGAAGAATTTTGTTTTTTCCCTATAGTACATGTCTATGTAAAACATGTGACCCTTGGGGCGGGGCCAAATGTGACCCCAGGGTCACCATTTCAACAAACTTGGTAAAGGACCATAAGCTTATAATAAATGTAAAATATCAAAGCTCTGGCTCTTGTAGTTTCCGAGAAGAACATTTAAAAAAAAAATAATCCTATATAAGTCTATGTAAAACTGTGACCCTCGGGGCGGGGACAAATTTGACCCCAGGGTCACCATTTAAACAAACTTAGTAGAGGACCATAAGCTGATGCTACATGTAATACATGATAGCTCTGTGCCATGTGGTTCCAGAGAAGAAGATTTTTTTCAGTTATTCCCTATACAAGCCTATGTAAAACTGTGAACCCCTGGGTGTGGCCAAATGTGACCCCTGGGTCACCATTTGAACAAACTTGGTAGAGGACCACAAGCTTATAGCAAATGCAAAATATTAAACCTCGAGCTCTTGCAGTGTCAGAGAAGATTTTTTAAGTTTTTTAAGTTTTTCTCTATTCATGTCTATGTAAAACATGTGACCCTTGGGGCGGGGCCAAATGTGACCCGAGGGTCACCATTTGAACAAACTTGGTAAAGGACCATAAGCTTATAGTAAATGCAAAATATCAAACCTCTGGCTGTTGTAGTTTCCGAGAAGAAGATTTTTAAAAAAAAAATCCTATATAAGTCTATGTTAAACTGTGACCCCCGGGGCGGGGACAAATTTGTACCCAGGGTCACCATTTGAACAAACATGACAGCTCTGTGCCTTGTGCTTTGAGAGAAGAAGATTTTTTGAAGTTTTTTTTCCTATATGTCTATATGAAAAACATGCAAAACCTCAATATACAAACTTTGGACCCCCGAGGCACGGCCATTTTTGACCCCGGGGACTTTATTTGAACAAACTTAATAGTCTAGGTGTTGGCGATCATTTTAAAAGAAAAACTGTTGAAATCTGTCCAGCGGTTCTGGAGAAGATTTTTTAAGGTTTCGACTATATATGGTAATTGCAGCCTTCTTGGATGTAGCGCTGACCTAATTTTAACAAATCTAAAAAGCATTCATCTGAGGATCATCCATGTGAAGTTTGGTCAAAATTAGCCAAGCGGTTTCTGAGGAGAAGTCGTTTGAAGAAAAGTTAACGGACGACGGACGACGGAAGACGGACAACACACCATCCCATAAGCTCTGCTGGCCCTTGGCCAGTAGAGCTAAAAAATGTCAAACTGAAACTATCACTGAAGGTTATTTATACCCCTTCAAACGCATACCCCACGACTTCATGTATATGCACAGTTCCACTTCATACTGATGCTTCTCACAAAGTTTGGGGTATGACACAGGACAACGTCACAGTGACCTTATTTTGGTACGCGACACACCACTTTCCCAAGATGTATGAACATACCAAGTTTGGTATCTCTAAGTGTTATAGTATTGAAAATATGGTCCGGACAAGCACTTTCTATGACAAGAGGTCACAGGTGAAGGTCACAACTACTTTATTTTGGTACGCGACACACCGCTATCCCAAGATGTATCCACATACCAAGTTTGCTATCTCTAAGTGTTATAGTATTCAAAATACAGTCCGGACAAGCATTTTCTATGACAGAGGTGACAGTAACCTTGTTTTGTTACCCGACACACCGCTATCCCAAGATGTATCCACATAGCAAGTTTGGTATCTCTAAGTGTTATAGTATTGAAAATACGGTGCGGACAAGCATTTTCTATGACAGAGGTCACAGGCCAAGGTCACAATGACCTTATTTTGGTACGCGACACACCGCTATCCCAAGAGGTATCCACATACCAAGTCTGGTATCTGTAAGTGTTATAGTATTGAAAATATGGTTCGAACAAGCATTTTCTATGACGGAGGTCACAGTGACCTTATTTTGGTACGCGACACACCGCTATCCCAAGATGTATCCACATACCAAGTTTGGTTCTGCCTCCTATGAAGGAAATTTAGTGTTGACATTTGAATTCTTTTCAGAAGACATGCTTTATCGATTCAAATGATTAGACGCTTGCATATACGACGGAATATTGCGAGTTTTATTTGTAAATACTCGGCTAAAATCGTCAACATATTTTATGGCAACCGGTAACGAATTTGTACAACAGCGATCGAAAACGAAAGTACAATTTTGGGTTCACATTTCATTTACACATGTTTACGATTGTTCACGAATACCAATGGTTAATTTTTATTGGCTTACGTACCGAATATCAATTGACGTACACGTTTATTTGTATAAATCATTGGGATTCCAAACTTGGAGAGGCTACATAACACTAATTTTTGCCCGAATAAATCCTTTTTTTTTACTGATTTGGGTAAAATTCAAGGGGTTTTCATGGCAGGGAATTACTGTTTTCAAATTCCCGACTTTTTCCCTGTAGTGTGGGAACCATGGTATTATGTCCTTTAATGGGGCATAACTAGGTCAAGTATTGCGTCATGATTTTTAATTCTTGAAGAAAAGATTACCTTGGGTCAATATGACGCACCGACCGAAATACAAAGAGACAACACCATTTCAGTAACTGATTTACACATTGATGTGTATTTCACACTAATCTGGTGCGTGACTTACTTCCTGCATAGAGGGGCTCGTTACGGGTGTATATTTCACACAGTATACAAATTATAAACACTGCTCGTCTTTATTTGAAGATTGGCACCCAAACCTCCCTCGGCCAATCAAATTCTGATAAACTGTCAAGTGGGAGGGAATAAACAATCACGAACAACACAGGTGAGTTTTACGACACATCAGTAATGCTCTCGGCGAAAACAACGGGTGGTTAATTCCTACACAATTATCGGCAAACTACACAGTGAAGGCAAATTTCCCTCGATTTTTTATCTAATGCTGAAACGTCCATCGGGCAAGTGGCGGACAGCCAGATTTACGAAGGTCACTCAAAATCCACTTGTCCGGGCGTCGGGCAGCCATATTTCCGGAGCCCTGGTACTGATTGTTCCCACCAAGGTTCTTTGAAATCCGGCAAGAATTTCATTAGCACCTATGCATTATTTTGTAACCTCAACACATGATTATAGTTTGCAAGAATGGTTTTATAGTGGAATTTGGCGCTTGCGTTACTTTAACAGGGCTAAAACTCATTCAACCAGTATACAGTTAGCTTGATAGTGATAATCCAGTTTCCCACCAAAACAACCACAGTACTCCAGACATATAGTTTTAGATTGATTAGAAGCAGAAACCAGACAGAATGTATGTTTAAATCTAGAATCTATGTAATTTTTTATGTAACCAGTCCAACTTGTCTGCCATTTACACTTTCAGCAGGCCACATCTATTATTTCTCTAATTCTAATACACCCGCACTATATAGCCTAGTTTACAATATCTCGTTATATTGAACGATATATCACTGATATTTGTGCAACGTTAGGAGAATAAGCATTGCGCATTGTAACGTATGCAACGTTAGGAGAGCAAGCAAAGCAATGCGAAAGATTTCAGATGTGTGCGTTATTTTCACATTTTAGGGGTATTAGAATAGAAATAGAACATCGTTTACGGTGAATTATCTATAATATATCACGGTTTGTCGTTCAATTGTAAACAATAATTTCACTCACTCTTCGGGCTCGTGAAATTATTGTTTACAATTGAACTCCAAACCACGATATATTAAACGATAATTCACAGTAAACGATGTTCTATTTCTTAAATAAAAACATTCTAGACCATTCTTATAACAACATAGCGTCACACTATCAGCTGATATAAAGCATAAAAATACAGTTCTGCATCTAGTTTCATCGCATAGGCACATAATTGAATTGAATTGGATTTTATAGTCGCACCAACAGCTAAGGTCATACGGCGACTTAACAGCTTCCACTGGTGGAGGAAGACCCCAGGTGCCCCTCCGGGCAATTTTCGTGCACGGGCGGTAACCTGGGTAGAACCGCCGACGTTCGGCAAGCCAGCTGGATAGCTTTCTCACATAAAGATTTTTAGGCCCCTGAGGGATCGAACCTACAGCGGTGAGGGGCAAGTGATTGCAAGTCAGAGACTCTAACCACTGGCCACGGACGCCCCACGCATAGGCACATAAACTAGACTTTAACACATAGTAAAATGATAAACTTTCGCATATAACTTACAATAAATGCGTTATACTACGACGACACACTGTGTTGAATTGCTGGAAAAAAAAAACCTGGCACCTATCACAGATACCAGTTTAAAAAAAAAAAAGTCTTATATTCTATTAAATACTATTCTATTAAACAGTATTTAATAGAATATAAGAGGTTTTTTGTTTTTTTTTAAACCGGTATCTGTGGCACCTTAGTGACCTTTGCACAAAATATGGCGGGAAAATTACCTTCCAGGTTTTACTTTACTCACCAAATACAAACAACGCAAAACAGAAACGTCACTGTCATGTTTGTAAACGTACTGCCGTCTCATTTCTAACCATGCAGATTGTACAACAAATCAGTTTTGTCAACACGCACAGTAAAACTTGTTTGAACTAGTATATAGGTCATGCTCTGCAATCACAAAACAATAACAAACAATTCATCAACTCAAATGCAAATGTCTGCTAGCCTATCTTCAACTTGACACGTCCGGCAAAAGACACTGTACATTTGATGCAAATTAAAACACATGTTCTACTTACGATTAGTTGTATAATATATGCGAAAACCCAAAATGTCAACATCTCTCTTTGAATTTTCAATCAAAATGGCCGCACGCATCAGCAACAAAAAAAAATAAAGAGGCTATGACGTCACGCTCTTCCAGTATTCCATTACTTTCATGAAACACCTCCCGATTTTTTGCGTTTTCCCCAGTGAGGTCTAAATGACCTTTCCGCACATTATAACAAACTCATACCCTTATTAAAAACTTTCTTGGAATTTTATTAGAACAAAACATGTTTCATATTGATTCCAAAGCGTATAAATAAAATGGAATTCACAAATGACTATCTCCATACACGAGGGGTACAGCAAATTTACGCTTCATTGGTCACTATATACGCCATATGGAATTGCCAATTGGGTCAAACCCCATCACAGTAATAGAGCGTTCTAATGGTTTCCATACACAGTAATAGTTAACTGAATTTCCATATTCATGAATAATAACGCTCTATGAAAAAGACGCACCATTTATTATTACTGAATTATACAAAAAAAATCCTGAAATTATCTTACTATGAGGGAGAGAGTGTAAGGGTGTGTGTATGCCATTTATGCTTTTTGTAATGCTCTTGTAATGATTTGAAAGAAAATATGTACCCTAGTATGTGCTGTAAATACTGTTTAGCAATAAAGAATATTGGCTTAAAAGTGAATGGAATCTTACCGGTCTTAAACCGTGTTCTTAGTACTGTAAAGGGGATATTGGGTGACTCATTGGTCTGCATCACTTGGAAACCATGGCAGATCCCTGAAACAGTCAAAGGACATGCTTTACACACAGTAGTTGATGAAATTTAAAAACAATATAACCCATTATGCATAAAGGTTTTTAGCATATCTTAGCCCGGAATATTAAAGTTGCTCCAAAATACTAAACTTGTTTACATCTATATAATATATGTACATAATATCTAATCTTAAAAATATGCTTGCTTTTCCACTTTATTCTAATCATCTTAAATTATTATATTTCATACTGGTCATTGTTACTTTATACTGAATATATATGAAAATTGTTCTATAGACTTTGGCACACAGCAATTTAAAATGGAAGTACCCAAGACTATCTGAAATTCGTTTTTATGAATAGTACCTTCAACAAAGATAATTATTTGAATTCAACACGTTTATGTTTATTATCCATATCCAATTAAAATTAAAAAGCAAACTTTAAAATAGAACTTGTGACTTATGAGGCTGCTTTAAAAAGTGAACATGAACACTACTCATGAACGAAAATAAAGTTTAATGTGTTCTGTTCAATAACTATATTACCAGTATGTTTTTGAGGGCTAATACAAATAATATGAATGAGGAAAGTCAGTACAAAGTAAGAAAAAACCTACCATGAGGACAATAAATTGTAAAAACTCCAGGGAGCAATGAAGGGTGTCCTTTGTAAGTTTTGGAACAAGACTTGTCCGACTTCAACCGATCCTTATGGTATACTCCACTTGATCTGCACACTGGTAGCGATGGGAAAAAGCTCATTTCATCTTCATCACAAAGCTCTGATGTTTCCATAGTTTTCTCACATAAAGCAAATGGTGACAGAGAGGAGAGCCACAGATCATTCAAAAGAGGACGAATCTCTAATGGTGCAGATGGATTATTGTCACCTTCAAGAACCTCAAATAAAATTGGAATATGGGTGTGGAGCTGGTGCCATCTTTGGGGGTCTTTCTTAATTTCCAAACCGGACACTAAATCTTTCATTAAAGATGAGACAGCATCTGTTGGATGAATATAACCACAAACAGAGGACTGTGATGCTAATGAAGTTATTAAGTTTCTAAATTGCCTGGGTAACCTCTGACTGCCATCATCGATGGACTTAAGGAAGTCATGCAAATGGGGAATAAGTTTCAACTTAGAGTACATCAGAAGCTTTTCATCAGATGACAAAATCGTGCTTTTTTTCCCACGTACTATA
Organism: Cyrtodaria siliqua; assembly: GCA_037043455.1. Classification (NCBI taxonomy): domain Eukaryota; kingdom Metazoa; phylum Mollusca; class Bivalvia; order Adapedonta; family Hiatellidae; genus Cyrtodaria; species Cyrtodaria siliqua. Next base: position 50,089 of record JAWPHD010006045.1, read on the forward strand.
TCCCCACCAGCTGCAAACCTATGTAAAAGTTTCCGTAAGGATGGATCTTGTATGAAGACTCTGTCCCTGAAACTAAGTAAGTGGATATTGATAAAGATGAATTACCTTATAACTTTTCTATATTATAAAGATGGAAAAAATAATGGTTAAAGTGAAGGTTATAGAGAATATCATGTTAGTGCCTGATCACATCCAGTTTATCAGGTGAGGCTGAGAAAAAAACGAATATTTTTTTTTTCGTGCTGAACCTGATAAACTGGACGAGATAATCACTAACATGATATTCTATTTATCATGTTGATCATTTAAAATCATTTAATTTACCTTTTTTCCCAATTATTTCTGTTCAAAAATACACAGACATCATCAAATATACCCTGATGTCATCAAAAGAGGTGCTGACATCATCAAAAGATACTGATCGACATGAAAAATGGAAATCTCTGACAGATGGTAGGAACAGTTTGATATATTTGTTTAACTCTTTGAAATGAATGTTGTTTAACGGCTCATCAACCCAGTATGGGTTATTTAGAGCTGCCCCAGAGAGAGGTGAAGGATACATAGGAATCCGGGAACCTTGCCCTACTCTTATTATTGAATATATTCCTATGGTTCTTTAACATGAGATTGGTGGCATAAAAATAAAGAAGTTAACATTGATTACCCTGTCCCCACCTTCAGTATTGTGAACCTATTTGGTACAGTGCATGTACTAAGATATAATCCTACATGCCAAATACCTGAGCTCTATGATGTATAGTTTCAGAAGAATATTTCTAAAGATTTCCTAATATAACAATGAAAAACACGGTTCCTCATTGTATAACTGTAGTACCATACAATGATCCTAGATAGGCCTTGAAATTTCATGTAAGATGACAAACTGGCCTGAGTAAGTTTTCGTGAAGAGAACAACGAGTATTTAACCAATATAATAACCTTCAGTATGACCTTGACCTTTATATTTTAGTATGGTCATGTCGATGATGTCATGACAAGTATATATTAAAAGTTTGATGAAGAAATATCAAGAAATGAGAAAGTTATAGCCAACGTTAAGTTTTCGTGACGAAATAAACGAATATTTAACCCGTATAATGACCTTCAGTGTGACCTTGACCTTTATATTTTAGTATGGTCATGTCGATGTTGTCATGATGAGTATATATTGAAAGTATGATGAAGAAATATCAAGAAATGAGAAAGTTTGTTTTGAGAAGAAAAAAATTAGTATTTAACCCATATGACTTTCAGTGCGACCCTGACCTTTATATTTTAGCATGGTCATGTTGATGTTGTCATTAGGAGTATATATTCAAAGTCTGATGAATAAATACCAAGAAATGAGAAAGTTATAACCAACGTTAAGTTTTCGTGACGGACTGGCGGCCTGACTGACGGACGACAAAGTGATCCCTATGTATCGCATACATATTTATAAATAAAAATAAGTGCATGTTGCTGACTCATGACTTAAACATGATCACCCTTGTTGTTGGGCCCCAGGTATTGTTAATTGATTTGTTGCTCTGTTTCCTATTTTATAACTGTGATAAGTTCACCTTACTTTAATTAATAGTTGAGTACAAAATTGAAAAACACCTTGAGGCAACTGGAGGTTTTTCGCTGGTGGACATCTTCTCTTCCTTTCAGGTCCACATCCTTCTTTGAAATGAAACTGAGGTGCCGTCACATATGATAACATCTGGCCCATCATCACCACAATCAGGACAGGAAAATCCAGTGTTCAGGTCAATATCAAGGAGTTTCAAATATGATAGCCAGGCTGCCCGAAGCTTATGATATGAGAACATTGTTGATATATCGGTATTTCCATACTCCACATGCATGTCAACAAACACGCCATAAAATGTATAAAGTGGTCTTCTGAAATATATAATTTGACAGTATTTGTTTAGACACTGACACTGATTCTTGTGTGTGTATTTCTTGCACATTGCTTGGAGGGTCATGGTCACATTTGCTTTGTCACATTGTGATGTACCAACCAAAATACAATTATTGTAAAATTACTAAGTTATTTGCCCTTTTCTTGGAGGGTCAAGGTCACATCCACATTTGCTTTGTCACGTTGCTATGTACCACCCAAGATATAACCATAAGCAAAGTTTAAAAGGTCTAGTGCATACAGTTTGTCAGAAAATGACCTAAACGCAACAGTTGAATGTAAAAATTATTTAGTTATCTGCCCTTTGCTTGAAGGGACATGGCCACATTTGCTTTGTCACATTGTGATGTACCAACCAAAATAAAATTATAAGTAAGTTTAAAAGGTCGAATGCATACAGTTTGTGAGCAAGTGACCTAAACACAACATTCAAACGTTGACGCCACCGCCGGAAAAGTAAGCCTATGTCTCTTGTTTTCTTCGAAAAGACGAAAGAAAAAATTGATATCAATTATAAAATATGATAATGTCAACGTTACATCAACTTCATTGGTGAATGAGACCACTGTTTCCAAGCAGGTGTCATTGTTTGGAGGGTCTACAGGAGCCTGTAAAACAGCTGCTGCAGAACTAGATGCAACTGGTTCCAAAGATTGTACAGGTGGAGCTGCTGCTCGAGTTCTTTCAGCTCTTTGTCTTTGACCTGAATCAAAAAAATTACAAATAAGACATACAGTACAGATCACGCAAACCCATATGGGGCGCCGTATTACTTTTTAATACCATTTGGTGATATCACCTATTCGAATCGGTGATATCACCTATTCGAATCGGTGATATCACGCATTCAAATAGGTGATATCACCGATTCATTCTGAATGCGTGATATCACCTATTGAATGGGTGATATCATCTATTCGAATCAGTGATATCACTCATTCGAATCAGTGATATCACTTATTCAAAACGAATGGGTGATATCACCAATTCGAATAGGTGATATCACTAATTCGAATAGGTGATATCACCCATTCAGTAGGTGATATCACCCATTCCAGGGCCCTGTCCAAAATGTCACTTGCCCCAAATTTAAAAGTGACTTGCCCCAAAATCAAGCCTTTGTGAACATTCAAAAAAAAATTAGGCGCTGTGCGCCAACTTAAATATTATTCTAATGTTTGCTTATTGTAAAAAAAATGTAACATTACACTGTACTATACTGTGGAAATCAGATGGAAAAAAGATTTGATTATATTTATTCAAATAACACTATTATATTCCATAATATACTCCATAAAAATCAAATGTCGACTATATGATGATGTTCAAGACATATTAGTTCTAAACTTCATCAACATTCATGAATGTGTTTTCAAAAGTTTCCCTTTAGAGTAATTGCAAACAACATCTGCCTACTCAGCTTTAATCGTCACCGTCAGGCCACAAAAGTTATATAATTGTAGTGATTATACATAGGGTACCACTAAGTTCTTGCTGCTCGATACCCTGGAGATTTGGGTAGTCAGCAGTTTCCCGCCATCTGGACCCAGAGGAACCAACCAAACGTCATGTGATTCAATCCGGGCTCCCTGATTGGTAGCGGCGCGGCAAGGAGGCGGTCTCTTCAACTCATGTAGCCATTAGCGAAAGCTGTGGATGACTGACGCGGAGACAAAACCAACTAGTATTACTATTCATAGTGCGAATCGGATCTAGGAACCTGACAAGACCATACAATGGACAGGTAGGAACACTTTACTGGTGTCAGAAGCGAGACGAGATTCACGCCTGAAGGTTTATTCACGTGGAAAGGGTGCTCCCATAGCCAGAGCGTTGTGGATTTCACAATGCTCTGAGCGTATGAGCGGATTTCGCTCAGGCACTCGCCAGCGTGATACCGTCGGCGGGAATCAATAGGATATTATATCCTAGGAAGCGTTTTTACTTGTCCGGGTGTATTTGATCACGTAAAAGTGAATTAAAATGTACTTTTTGGTGGGGAAGCGAAAGAGTGCTACTGCGCATGCGTGAACAAATGTCTGACGGGAAGTAAGCCATTTAGTTCCGGTGTAAACATTGACATTGCAGTGGGAGATCCATTGCAGTTTTAGTGGGCAGAGCCTCTTGTGAACATTGTCAAGCGTGTTTTCGTTTGAGAGTGCAAAAAGGTTCGAACGTATTTTCGTTTGACAATGCAAAAGTGTCGAGCGTATTTTCGTTTGATGTCAAGCGTATTTTCGTTTGAGTATGGGGATATTTGAAAGACCATTGTATATCACTGTATGGTATTAACTAAATGTGTTTACGTTTAGGTATTGATAATATTCATAAATAACTAAAATATTTAATAATTAATTATGTCGGCAGGTGATAGCCTTTGCATAAGACCACGGATCAAGGTCAATTTTGCATCGGCCAGTGAATTGATGCTAATTGATGGCGTGGGTGAAAAAGTGGCAGCAGCCGTGGTTGCTGTGCGGGATGCACAGGGGGATCTCACTCAAGATGAGTGGGAAGTAATTACCAGGCGACGGGTAAATCCAGAGTGGGGGCCCGTCCTGGACTTCACGGCTAGGGTCCTGATAAAACAGGAGGAGGTTCAGTTAGCCTTGGAACAAGGGGACGTCGCTGGGGAGTTGCAGGGCGGCGATGCTGGGGTGTTGCAAAGGGAATCAGAAAGGGAGTCCGAGTCGGGGGAGTCCTGTTATGAGGATATAGAGACGGGTAGTGTACACAGGCAGGGTAGCCTGGAGGACATTCGCCAACAATTGTCGGAAACATCACACCCTGGGGGCAATCTCCCAGTGGGTACCTCAGTGTCGGACCCTGAGGCTCACAGGGGAATGAGTTACCGTACTGACGACATGATCCAACGATTGCCTGGAACACCACGCTCGGGGAGAAACACCCTTATGGCCGCTCCTATGATTCATAAGGGACAGGACCCTTACACAGGGAATATACTTAATATACCCCAACAATTGCCAGCAGTACCACATCCGGGGAGGAGCACCCCTGAGAACACCCACGTGACACATGGGGGACAGGGAAATTACTCTTATCAATTTCCAGAGTATTCTTCGGTACAGTACCCCCCTTCAATAGCTTCTATAGAGGGTGCAAAGCCTCCCAAGTTAGGGGCAACATCCCCGTGTGAGACCCCGAGCAAGGCGGATCTTGAAAGTATGAAAGACATGCTTAAGAAAATGGGCCATCTGGTGGGAGTGAAGGTGGAGGATTTTCCGCAGGCTCAACCTACCATTCTGGGGCCAGTTGGGGCAGCGACGCCGTCTCCCACAGTCACAACCGCGGGGGTGCCCTCACCGAGAGAGGGTGCTATCCCGAAAACATGTATAAAGGCAAAGAAGGTGCGCTATGCTGACTCTGGCTCGTCTTCGTCGTCATCCACGGAAGGGGGGGATGATGAGAGCTCTGAAGACGAGCGGCACCGCCAGAAGAAGAGGGGTAAAACCCGGGGATCTAGGGTGAGGGGTACAAGCCCCAAAGTTGAAAAATCCACTCATAGCCGGAAGGGCAAGGGGGCGTCCCCATCGCCGAGTGGTAGAGCGAGCGGCACAACATCGCGAAGCGGCAAGACACGTCGCTCCCCGTCGCCGGGGAAGTCTGATTCAGAGGATAGTGCCCCAGAGAGGTCCCGGAAGTGCAAAACATACAAGCGGGGGATATCCCCTACACACAGACATGGCGGATCCCGCGATTGGGACCCCATTAAGTCGCTCCCGAAGGCCCTTATATATGATGGGAAAACCGAGTGGCTAGTATTCAAGCAACGCTTCACCAGCTACTCTAAGAGGAAGAGATGGTCAAAATCTCAACGTATGGAATGCCTGTGCTGGTCCCTGACTGGTAAAGCGGCGGAGTATTGCGCGCTCTTGAAAGAGCGGTACCCAGGGGCCCTGTTGTCGTACCATCTGTTGTTAGGCCAGTTGGAGGGCCGGTTTGGTGGCAAGGAACTTCCGGCCACCGCGCAGGCGAGGTTCCAGCAAGCTGTGCAGGCCCAGGACGAGAAATTAGAGGACTGGGCCGACCGGGTGCTGACGTTGGCCAACAAAGCATTTGTGGATCTACCCGTCGAATACTCTACCCAGCAGGCAGTGACACGGTTCTGCCAGGGACTGACGGACCGCGACGCCGGCCATAGGGTCGGACTCGAGCAGCCAGACCGGGTTGAAAACGCGATAGAGCGGGTGAGGTGGCACCAACACATGACGAACGCTGTGTATGGGAAACCCCGTAAAGAACCCCGGCGGAGCCGGGGTGATGACCAGGACACCCCAGTAGTGATTTCGGCGGTTCAGGAGGCGGAGCCCCAGTCGACCAGCAGGGTGGACAGTGTGTTGGCCAATATACAACACGAGCTAGCCACACTGACACGGAAGTTTCACTCGCTGGGTAGCGATACGAAACCGACCCAGGGACCGTCTGCTCCACAGTGGAAGCAGCCCGAACGTCCACCCATCAATCAGAAGCAAACGAATAAATCAGCATGTTATGGGTGTGGAGAAGTGGGGCACTTCAAACGGGAATGTCCCAACAAGGGGCAAGGCAGCAGACGCCCTGTAGGGAGACCGTCTTTAAACGGGACAGGATCGGGGGGGACGGCCGAACCCCGATCCCCGATCCAGGAGGCCAAGCCGGGCAGACATTAAGTAGTGATGGGGTGAAGCCGGCACCAACAACTGCGCGGCCCATGAATAAGAACCAAGGTGCAGTGGTGGGCACCTGCGGGGCGGCCCAGCATGTGCAGAGCCGAAAAGCGGACATGGCTAGTGAGGTAGCAGGATGGTTTACACGGAATCCTATGAAAGGCCCGACTGGCCCAGTAGTGGCTACCATCCCGTCGGGGGAGGTTCCCCCAAGGGGAAATGGGCAGGCCAAACCGGGAAGTAAACCAGTCTCCGTCAGTAGTGCGCAGCCCGGAGTGGGGTTGGACCATAGAAACGTGACACCACCTAACCAAGTTAAACAGAGCATTCAAGAGAGGGCGGAGATCGAGGGAATGGGATCACCGCAAAAGGTTGACGGAGGCGCTCAAGCGGAGCAGAGGCCAGGCAGCAGCCTTTCATCTCCATCCATGGCACAGGATGTCCCGGTGGAAACCCAGGGGACTAAGAGTCCAGAGGGGCCGGAAGTGGGGTGCCAGGATGGGGAGGGGGAGGTGCAAGTTTGTCAATTGGGCTCCCATTCCCAGTTTAGCATTGGGATCCAAGTGAATGGACTGTTAGTGGAGGCGGTGGTGGACACGGCGGCAGAGGTGACTATCATATCTGACCGAGTTTATAGGTCAATGAAGGTACCTCCGCCCAAAATCAAAGTTGTTAAATTATTAACAGCGGGCCGGGAGATGTCGATGTACGGGTCTATAGTTGGCCCAGTAACATTGAAGATTGGCGAGAAGTGCTACCAAAGGACTGTTTATGTAGCACCTATTGCGGAAGACATGTTACTGGGTTTCGACGTGTTATTTCACCTGGGGGCAGCGGTCCTCAATATGGGTGAGGGTACATTGACCTTTGATGGGCAGGTTCTCGGACTGAATATAGGGGGTCGGACAGGGGAGCCCTTGGTGGCTCGAGTAACGGTCGCTAAGCGACAGGTGGTACCCCCGAATTCAGCAATGAGATTGAAATGTTGTATAAACGCAAAAATGCCGGACTATGTGGTTGAGGGGATCCAGGGATCAAAGACAATGATCCCTAGGGTAGTGCGGACCGGCGGGTCACAACCCATAGTATGTGTTTTGAATCCCACAGATAGTTACTGTGTGTTCAAAAAAGGACAGCAGGTCGGCACGGCTTACCCGGTCGATAGTGTTTGGGATGATGTTGGGGGGGAGCCCCCAATGGAGGGCGTACCAGAAGTGAGAACGGTACAACCCCAGGGAGAGGGCCTCGAGGCTGAGGTGGTGGTTGTGCCGAACCATCTTAAACAGACCTTTGAGGATTCTCAGGAATATTTGTCAGCGGACCAAAGCAAGCAATTAGCAAAGGTGCTGACAGAATATCAGGATGTGTTTGCGAAAGATGAGTTCGATCTGGGTCAATTCATTGACCTAGAGCATAGCATCGACACTGGCGATGCTCGACCAATAAAGCAGCGTATGCGTCGGACACCAGCGTGTTTTGTAGGAGAGGAGGAAGCGCATTTGAAGAAAATGTTAGACGCAGGTGTCATCCAAGAGTCCACATCTGATTGGGCTTCAGCACCTGTGTTGATCCGCAAGCGTGACGGCAACGTGCGGTGGTGCATTGACTACCGCGCATTGAATAATGTCACCATTAAGGATGTGTTCCCTCTACCGCTGGTGGACGACTGTCTAGATACATTAGCGGGTAGTACTTGGTTTTCCAAGCTCGATGCTAATTCAGCTTATTGGCAGGTTACACTGAAGGAAGCAGACAGGAAGAAAACCGCATTTACTACCAAATACGGCCTCTTTGAGCACGTGAAAATGGGCTTCGGATTATGTAACGCCCCAGCCACGTTTGCACGTGTCATGAACCTGGTGCTCAGGGGTCTTAATTGGAAAACAGTGTTGGCCTTCCTGGATGACATCCTGGTATTGGGTAGTGGGTTCGAAGACCATTTGTTGAACTTGACAGAGGCATTGGCTAGGTGTAGACGGTATGGTTTAAAGTTGAAGCCAAAGAAATGTGTATTCTTTCAGAGGAAGGTTGAGTTTCTGGGAAGAATAGTAGGCAGTAATACCCTAGCCATGGCTGACAAGGACATAGCGGTGGTACGGGAGTGGCCAATCCCCAAGTGCTCCAAAGATGTCGAGCGCTTCATGGGTTTGGCCAACTACCACCGGTTGTTCGTCAAGGATTTCTCCAAATTGGCCGACCCACTTTATAGCGTTGTGGGGAAGCACAAGTTTAAGTGGGGAATGGAGCAGCAGGACGCGTTTGATGCCTTAAGGGGGTCCTTGATGGCTCCGCCCGTGCTAGCTCTTCCAAATCAAACGGATGAGTACATCTTAGACACCGATGCCTCAGATGTGGCCATCGGGGCAGAATTGCTCCAAATCCAGAATGGATCGGAGAAAGTTATAGCATATGGGAGTTATGCACTAACAGGGGAACAGCGGCGCTACTGTACTACGCGTAAAGAGCTGCTGGCTGTGGTTAGGTTTACCAGACAGTACCGGTACTACTTGCTAGGACGACCTTTCGTGGTTAGGACGGATCACTCGAGCTTGACTTGGTTGCTAAGGTTCAAGGAACCCCAGGGGCAGTTGGCGCGATGGATGGAAGAGTTGTCACAATACAACATGATCCTGAAGCACCGGGCTGGCAAGAAACACGGAAATGCGGATGCATTGTCTCGGATCCCTGAGGCGCCGGGACATTGCAACGCGTTTGTGGCCGGAGTTGAGCCAGGGGATCTGCCATGCGGGGGTTGTGAATACTGTGCCCGGGCGGACAGGAACTGGGGAAGCTTCATCCAGGAAGTGGATGAAGCAGTTTCGCTGACGGCGTCAAGGGTACCTGAAGTTGCGGGGGTGCACCAGAGGGCCTTGGGAGGTCATGAGGGTGAGATTGGCAACTTCGGTGCGGGGACGGGAAGTCAGCGAGGGAGTTCCTGGGCCGCGGAACTGATCACTCCGCGGGTTCCGCAGGGATTGCAGGGGAGCGAGACTCTTAAACAGAGTAGCTGCAAACGAAAAGTTGAAGTTAAGCTTGGGGATGTGACTAACTCGGGAGAGTCGAAGGCAGAACCGGAACTGGATCTAGGGGAACACATGGAATGGTGTTCTGAGATAGATGATGAGTCTGGGGCTCTCTGGGACGATGAAGGCCCGGGGGTATCACGGGTAGAACTGACCAAACAGGACAATAACTTCATCATCCGGACCTGCAATGTGGCGAGGGAGGTTACGGTGTGTACCGTGGACCAACCGGCGTGTTGGGGGTTTCCCCTGCAAGAGGTGCAGGATGCCCAGGGGCGGGATTCTGACTTGGAGATAATTCTAGCGTGGGCCCGTGCCGCCGAGGAGCCGTCTGAGGGAGCACTCTTCTTGGCGAGCCCGGCGGCAAAGTCCTACTGGCTAAATAAAGAACTGTTCATTTTGATAGACGGGGTGCTTTTCAAAGAGAGGAAAGCATCAGATGCTAAGGATCTGGTGATGCCCTCGGAATTGAAGGTGCAGGCAATAGAGTGGAATCATGATATCCCATCCGCGGGGCACCAGGGTGTGGCCAGAACCAAGGCCAAACTGAAAGAAAAGTTCTGTTGGTATGGCCTGGCAGATGATGTGTTCAAGTATGTGACTTCCTGTGGGGTGTGCTGTCAGAATAAGAAGCTGGACCGATATGGTCGGTGTGCTCTCACTGAATACCAGGCGGGAGCCCCTATGGAGCGCGTCCATATTGACTTTATGGGGCCACTACCAAAAACACCTCGGGGAAATGAGAACATTCTGATGATGGTGGATCAATTTACCAAATGGGTGGAATGTATCCCCCTACCTTCGCAGACAGCGGAGGTCACTGCACGTGCAGCGGTAAATGGGTTCTTCTCTAGGTTTGGCTACCCTTTCCAGTTGTTCTCGGATCAGGGCCGAAACTTTGAGTCGAAACTGTTCACTGCCATGTGTACCACCCTGCAGATTCATAAGGCTAGGACGACTCCCTATCGACCCTCCGCTAATGGGCAGGTGGAGAGGTATAATCGTACCCTGATGGACGCGGTGCGGTGTTTCATTGGAAAGTCTCAAAATCAGTGGGATCTGCACCTGCAACAACTGGCAGGGGCTCTGCGGGCGTCCGTGAACCGGAGTACGGGTTTTACCCCTAACAAGCTAATGCTAGGTAGGGAAGTAAACACTCCGGCGCATCTGATGTTCCCTCAGGCGGGTAAGAAGCCCACTGATACTGAGGGGTACGTGGCAGAACTGGCAACTGAGATCCAGAAGGCACATACTACGGCTAGGGCCAAGCTAAAAACCTCGTCAAAGAGGATGAAGCGGAACTATGATGTCAGAATCTTGGAGAGGCCCTATGATAAGGGAGACGCAGTGTACTTGTTGGACACTGCGACTCTGAAGGGCAAGTGCAAGAAACTGAGCCCGCCCTGGAAAGGTCCGGCGGTCATAGTAAAAAAGATCTCCGCATACCTCTATCGGGTCAAATTGAAGAATGCGATATTTGTGGTCAATCATGATCGGCTGAAACCCTGTCGAGACCGGAAGTTACCGGTTTGGCTAACCCATTGGCTGGCCAATCCGGATGAGGGTGACGTACAGGGGGCCGATGATGGTCATTTATATTGTTCATGCAGGCAACCGTGGCAGGGGAGATTCATGATCCAGTGTGATACTTGTGAGGAGTGGTATCATGGGTCATGTATCAATGTTACTGCCACGGAGGCCCTCAGTATAGATCGGTTCAAGTGCGAGGTCTGTAAAAACGTTGGTCGCCCATAACCTCATTTACCAAAATGTCAAGTATCTAGGTAAAGAGATCGCAAAGAGGCTGTTCTCTAAATAGAACATTCTATTTTTCAGGTCACCCAAGAAGGAGCCCGGCAAAGATCAGGAGAGCTTCCTGGATAGGGTCTGTCGGGCGTCTAGGTTGGGGAATTTGGTTAAGGCGGCGAAACTTATCAGCACGCTGATGCTCTCAAGAGGCGCAGCGGCTGACCTAGAGCGGGCTCTCTTGGCTCAGGCCGAGATAGCTCGGCGGCTGAACGACCAGAGGTGGTTGCGGGAGGTGGCTCGTGATGCTCACGGGCTAGCCTTCCAGACCAAGGAGTGGATAAGTCGGCACCTGGCAAAGGTTGGCGGGGGGCCTCCCCGTCATAAACCGAGCCAGTTGTCGGGGCCCAGCCGGGACATCCGGTTGAAGGAGGACCCGGATCTTCCAAGGGTAGTGGAGGATGCGGGGGTCAGACAAGGTGACACTGGGTCATTGGGTCCGCTGGACTTCGGCGGATCCCAAAACCCTGTGTTACTGAGCGACTCCTCGAGTGCGGAGGAGGAACCTCTGACAGAGAATGTCCTATTGCTGGACACGGACACGGTTATCCCTGAGGACCTGCGTCCCGGGAATTCGATGGGTTTCCGTCGGATGATAGAGTCCACCCAGCTAGATCCCCCTCTGGTGAGTGGTCCTGGCCAAGAAAGCCCATCCCTGCTTGGTGGGGATGTGAGCTTACCTGTGGGGCTGGTCCCCAGGAGGCGGCAGAGGAAGCCACGGCACCGGAGGAGGGGACGAAATAGGGGACAAAAGAGGAACGAGGCTCTTGGGGGTGAACCCAGGAACAGCCGGGGGGAGGAGCCTGGAGGCACGTCCCTCCAGCACTTAGTTCTGTTACCGGCAGGGGCAGAAAGTAACTCTTCTGCCCGGGGCTCTAGGTGGGAGTCGCCAGGTGGGCAGGGGAGTCATTGGGCGAGAGAAGCGGGGAGTGGGGCGACGCACTCCCGTTCTCGATCCTCGTGTGGAAGGGGATCCCCCTCCGGGGTAACTATCCCCCGTGGAGTGGGAGGGTCGAGTGTTCTGACTCCGGCTGCAACCTCGCCTCTACCCATGCCGAGTCAGGGCGATCGTTCAATGCAAGGTCTGCATCCCGTAAGGGAGGGGCCGGCACCTCTTGGTCGGGGGATGACTGTGGAGGGAGTAGGGCCGGGCCCATTGGAGATTGGGGATGCAGGTCTCTGCATTAGGGTAGAGACACTATCCGGGGAGGATCGACCAAGCAGGCAGGTGAACTTGGCGACTGGGCACACAGGCCGAGGTCTGTCCCCACAAGGTCAGGGTGCGATACGGGCCCAGCCTCGACCACACGTTGAGTCGAGGCTAGGAGCTGCAGGTAGCCACTCGGACCGTGGAATAGACTCAGGGGTGCCCAGTCGGAACGCAAAACAACGGCGGGATCTCCGCCGGACTGCCGCAGCAAGGTGCCTTCTCGGGTGTGGTGAAGATTTGGGGGAGTTTGCCAAACTCCATGCATTGAAGTGGCATCTCCCTGTGATCTTCGATGACAGCAACGAGTCGTCGGAGACCCCAAGGCAGAGGGTGGGAGCCCTCCGATTCATTGCGGACCGTTTACTCGGGGGCTTGGGCTCCCTGGAGGACTTATTATTATACGTCAAGGGGACTAAGCTTTTCTCGGATCTCTCCGGGCGACAAGTCACAGGGAGGCAGGCGGCTGCCATGAGGGCGGTGTGTGAGTACCTTGGGGTGGACGCCCCTGAGGAATTCAAGATATCGCCACCGAACTCTCCAGCGATCTTGATCCACTGGAGAGTGGTGGTGATCTTGATAGCACACCTGCCCTCACGAGAACTAGCCGAGCTGCAACAGCTGTATGGGATGCCAGAGGGGATAGCAGCTCCAGGCCCGGAGTCAGTTATGGGTGTCCAAACTGAACTCCCGGAGGCGTTCGACAGTCATTTTCACCTGGACAGGTGTGAAAATGTCTTGAACACACCTCAGGGAGGCTATCTCGGTGTCCTCAGTGCCCTCCAACCTGAGGAACAGACCAGGGTCCGGGTGATTGGTGCAGTGGCCAATTACTGTGACCCGGGTCGGTACCCTTCGGGTCAGCAAGTGGAGGCACTGAGGGGGCTAGGCGTGTACACCACGATTGGTATACATCCCAAGCATGCTGTGCAATATGATGAGAAGTCCCTGGTCGAGGCTCTCAACCTACCCGGGGTAGTTGGCCTCGGGGAGGTGGGATTGGATTACACTGTCCCATTGGGGGACAGGTCTCGACAAATGCAGGTGCTGGGCCGTGTTCTGGGGTTTGTAACACCGGAGCTCGTCTTGGTATTGCACTGTCGGGGCCAAGAGAATACCCCAGGGGACGAAGCCACGGCCTTGGTGCGGTTAATGGGGCAGGCACTCCTGCACCGTGATCAAAAGGTGCACCTCCATTGTTTCACCAGCAGCCTGGAGGAGGTCCAACAATGGACCCAAAGCTTCCCAAATGCATATTTCGGGTTCACCAGGTTGGTGGAGAATTTTGGAGAGGCACAGTTGGCCGCATTGCGGGGGGTGCCTGAGAATCGTCTGCTCCTGGAAACGGATGCTCCGTATTTCCATTTCCGGGGGCATCAACATTCGACACCGGCTTTCCTAGGACAGACGGCGGTGGTGGTTGCCCAACATCTGGGTATCTCGACCGACCAGTTACTGAGATTGACGGTGGAGAATGCTCGGCGGTTGTACCTCCGGGTGTAGGTCACCCGGGTGGTGTGTGGGGGGAAACAGGCGAAACTGGGGTGGGTAATCTCTGGTCAGAGGGTCCGGACGGTTAGTACAGGGGAGGGTTCGTTTGTATGGCCGTCTCGGACCCCTCAAAGTCTCTAAAGGCCAGAGTTATATAAGGGTTCCCTCATATCTGCACCTGAGGGGCCCTGGAGGTTTGGTTAGAGACATCCCAAATTTGGGTGTTGTCTCCCAACCCCAAGAATGGGGGAGGGAAATGGTTAATTTATCTGCGAATTTAAGGAAGGTCATCGGGGTAATATTATTTAATAGGGGAAAACAGTCAAATCGCAAACATATGGAAGAGTTAAGTTTGGTTACCAGGGTTCAAGGGAATTAGTGCGGGTAGGGATTAATGTTGGTTACCAGGGGAAAATTAAGGATCTTTTAAAGTCGGTTACCAGGGTTATCTATAGAGGGGAATTATGAACGGGATATTATTATTATTGTTTCGGGGCATATTATATATTAAATTATTGGGAGGCACCTCCGCGGCCGAGAGGGTGTGGGTCACACAGGCTCCAGTGGGTAGGGTTGGGGAGATTCCCTCATCACCTCTGGGGTCATGTTGGTGGTGAGTGTTTAAACAACACTTTTGCCCGGGTTCAGGGAGGGTACTCAGATGGGAGACGTAAGAACCGGAAAAAAGGGAAGTTAGCGCCCACAACGGCAAAGTTGTGCTGAGAGCTAATGGGGGTTCCCCCGGGTGGGAAGACCCTTTTTATAAAGTGGGGAGGAGTGTAGTGATTATACATAGGGTACCACTAAGTTCTTGCTGCTCGATACCCTGGAGATTTGGGTAGTCAGCAGTTTCCCGCCATCTGGACCCAGAGGAACCAACCAAACGTCATGTGATTCAATCCGGGCTCCCTGATTGGTAGCGGCGCGGCAAGGAGGCGGTCTCTTCAACTCATGTAGCCATTAGCGAAAGCTGTGGATGACTGACGCGGAGACAAAACCAACTAGTATTACTATTCATAGTGCGAATCGGATCTAGGAACCTGACAAGACCATACAATGGACAGGTAGGAACACTTTATAATTAATCGTGTTACCAAATGTGCCAAACAAAATACAAACTCGCAAACAAAGTTTGTAATGTGTCAAAATAACTTCAATAAAGCAACCCGCTGCATTCACATACCTTCCTTAATTAGTGCCAGTAATTAATTTCTACTTTATTTGTGTATGGTACAGTACTTACCGTAATCGTTTATTAAAAATAAATTGCTTTTTGTTTACAATGTTCCAATGACCCGCGTTTCACCTATTACACAGCTATAAGCACTTGGCGAACTGATAAGTGTGTATTCATTACCTTTTCCGATACATGTAACATTCAGCGTCAATACACAATATGCGTTGCATAAAATCTTGGTGCGGTTATACTCTACCTAATTCGAAAGTTCGGCTAAACATATGATTTATGTTGCTCGTAAAATACTGCATAACAGAAGTCAACAAACTTTACAATGGTTACGTCTTATCGATTATAATTGGATTAATTTTTTGGGATGGTCTTATCTCATCAAACATGTTTGTAGAGGACACACTTCAGTAATAGGGAGATGAATATTATTAATGCCAATCAAGCAAGATTATCGGCGCATGGACATTTTTCCCCATTTTTGATTGGCACCTCAAACTTTCGTCGGCCAATAGGGTTTTGACAAACTGTGTAAGTGGGAGGGATTAAACAATCACAAAACAACACAGGTCAGATTTATGACACTCCTGAATTACCGCTCGCGGCGAAAAATCGACAGGTGGTTAATTCGTAATCAGCACACTTTATGATAAGCCGAGTTTTCGTTTGATTTTTTGTCTAAAACGGAAACGTCCAGTCGGGCAAGTGTCGGACAACCAGATTTGCGATGGACACCTGCCCGCACCCAAATTCCACTTGCCCGGGGCGTCGGGCAACCATATTTCCGGAGCCCTGCATTCATTTTGAATGAGTGATATCACCTATTCGAATCAGTGATATCACCGAATACCAATTCAGAAATAAACTCTGTATAAATGACTGATCCCATCCTGGGTCAACGTTACTAAATAGACAGACCTTCAAAATCGTCGTCTGTTGCAACATTTGGCAGGTTGTTTCGTCATCGGCATATAATGGCCGGCTTTCATGTTATGGTCGCATCAGCTCTTGCAGCAGTATATGCGGACATTTCCCCCTCCCCCACACAGCAGAAGGGTTATACACCCTAACAAACCTACCCCTACAGGGATCGATCCAGAAAATGCGGTATTGCTGCCCCCACCCCACCCCACCACCACCCCAACCCCGCAAAATATAATTTCATTTTCTATGCATTTTCTAATATTTGATACAGTAATTCAAGTTGTAAATAAAAACACACTTCACCAATTACACTGAGAAACACAGTGGACAGTTATTATCTAACTGTTAGCAACAACATATAATACCAGTGACGTAAAACGTTCTCCGTGATAATACTCTTGGGGGAAGTCTGTATTTTTCTTGTTGTAAAAACGAATAGGTGATATCACTGATTCGAATAGGTGATATCACTGATTCAAAATGAAAGGGTGATATCACCTATTGAATGAGTGATATCACCTATTTGAATGAGTATTATCACTGATTCGAATAGGTGATATCACCCATTCGTTTTAAAAGAGTGATATCACCTATTCGAATTAGTGATATCACTTATTCAAATAGGTGATATCACCCATTCAATAGGTGATATCACCCTTTCGTTTTGAATCGGTGATATCACCTATTCGAATCAGTAATATCACTGATTCGAATAGGTGATATCACCCATTCGTTTTGAAAGAGTGATATCACCTATTCGAATTAGTGATATCACTTATTCAAATGGGTGATATCACCCATTCAATAGGTGATATCACCTTTTCGTTTTGAATCGGTGATATCACCTATTCGAATCAGTGATATCACTGATTCGAATAGGTGATATCACTGATTCGAATAGGTGATATCACTCATTTAAATTTGAATCAGTGATATCACCTATTCGAATCAGTGATATCACTCATTCAAATAGGTGATATCACTGAATTGTATTAAAAAGCAATACGGCGCCTCATAAACCCACACTTGGCTCAATTCGCCAAGTTCGGGTGTAGCGAGTGCCGTGTCTGATGAGAATCGGTATTTGGAGTCTTTAAGTATCCATTTCGCGATAGTATGCCATTTCCCAGTGGTCAAACATTATCAGTTACTCTACGTAGAATCCAATTAAGCAAGAGTGCGCACCTGTGATGATTAATTATTGAGAATATAAACTAGACGGGGGGGTATTCTGTTGAACACGTCTGTCACCTGTCTGCGCTTTGTCAGTATAACAAGATTTTTTGGGACCCAGATAAATGACCTTGACAAACTGGCCTGACTAAGTTTTCTTGAAGAAAAAAATGAGTAGTTAAACCATATAATGACCTTCAGTGTGACCTTGTCCTTTATATTTTAGTATGGCCATGTCAATGTTGTCATGATAAGTATATATTGAAAGTGTGATGAAAAAATATCAAGAAATGAAAAGTTATAGCGAACGTTAAGTTTTTGTGAAGAAGTATTTAACCCATATAATCAGGGTTCTCTAAGAGCACTTATACGATGGCGGGCCGCCACGCTATCGACACATACAGTCCTGCAAAACAAGTGCCACAACGCAAAAATCATCAAGAGCAAAGTCGAGTCCAAACACCAACTCCATGTACATTCGCGAGACACTCAATCATGTCAATGCTACCAAACTCGAGTAAAGTGTTGGGTTCGTATGAGCTGTACAATAGTTTAACAAAGCCCTGCTAACCATGTCCTTGATAGCTCAGTTGGTAGAGCGCTGGTATTTAACCAGAGAACCTGGGTTCGAGTCCTGGTTAAGGCACGTTTTTTCACCACCTGATATATTCTGTACTGTAAGACTATCTCTTCTTCTCTCTATCATAGCGCTTCCATGGCCAAGGGGTTAACGACGTTACATGTACATTGTAAACCTTCTTGCAATCACCTCTGCAGGTTTCAATCCCAATGAAAGCTCGACTTGCAAGTGAGAAAGTGATGATTCTTATGGAAGGCGGGAGGTGTACAGTACTGTTTCCACCCAGGAAAAAGTGGGTGGTCTGTTTCCACCACTGAAAAAAGAGGCTCGTCATATATAAACCCTAGTCCTTAAAGGTGAAATATGGCGTGTCTTTTGAGTATATATTCGGAAATATATATATATAATATACAATCTGTTCAAGTCTTACACTTATTGGTTGTTCTGTTTTCTCACAGTAGCCAATTTTATCTCATAGCGCACACGCTTCGAGTTTCGCCCTGGTAAGTGTCACGTGATCCTGTGACGTCATTGGTACCAAACGATTAGCCGTGTCGCATTGAGTTGTATAGTATTGTCTATGTAGGATTACATTTTATGGTACTTGTTAAAAATGCCGTGTGCTGTTGCTGGGTGAAAACGTTTGCATAAAGAAGGACAAGATAATAACCTAAGTTTCTTTCGTTTCCCTAATCGAGATAATGATATATTAAGATCTGAAGTGTGGTTAGACCGTTACCGAAGAAAATCGCCCCACTCGTCGACCTACGAAAGACGCGCGAGTTTGTAACAAACATTTTGAGTTGACTTCGTGGGAAGTCCATCCTAAGTCCAAAAGGCCATGCATATTAAAATCAACAGCGGAACCAACGATATTTGACTATAAAAATGAGAAGTGCATTACCCCGCCGTCTCCAAGCAAGTTGTATTCGCCTATTCGACCGGCGTTGAGGAGGAAATTCATACATGAAGTAAGATTGAAATTTATGTTCAATTATCTTAGCACCTCATCGGGTATACGTATGATAATTTGAAAAAAGGTGTATAGTCTTAGATTTTTATATACACCGTGAATGTTTAGCTGTTGAATTAGAAGCATGCGTCTTTACGCGAATCAATGAAGAGTTGACGGCGCTAATAATATGTAGCCGTCATTTTTTAAAATATTGCTAAGAACGTTCAGCATATAAATTTAAATGAATCCGGTGAAATAAACACTGTGTCTTTGTTCCCAAATTTTAATTTTAATAATTTTAAATTATAAACCCCTTCTGCCAGTGTTATAAATATATATTATCAACATATATAGGTCTATGGATTTAAAAAAAAAAAAAAAAATGTTTGATGGATATCTATTACAAGGCAGAAAATTAATAATATTACTAGCTTTTATATTAATTCAGTAATGTTTTATGGCAAAACAACAACAATAATGCCTCTTAGCTCGTGCAATAAGTAAAACAAGTATAATAGAATAATATACTTAATATTATGGTAATTACATATGTTTGGTCTGTTTTCGATCTGTATACCAGGAGTTAGTATACATGAGTAAGTATACTTACTGTCTATAACATTTGGCTATATTATTTAAATCATAGTAGTTTTTTGTCTTTGTGCGCGACAATTAGAGCTCGCATATCATGTGATATATCCGTCTTGTGCAATACGCGTCTGCCCTCGGCGGTATTACAGCGCTCAAGTAATTTCAATAAAGAGGAAATATATCATAAAACTAGGTTTCCCTAAATGGTGCGTGCTTTTGTGATATACCGACGTATGTACCCTAATTAGGCTGTACTTCAATAGTGCACCGCAGTATTTGATTAGTCTGTATTGATATTTGGGGGCAGTGGAGACTGGAGCTAGAGCGTGTCATATTACAAACACCGCTCCTAGAGTGTTTGGTGTTAATGGCGACTTATGGCAAATATATAATACTATAGAAATTATATGCTGTTTCATTTATTATTGTTTTCATTAATTTTTTATCAATTATGGATAATATCTAATAAATGTATTTGTTCCATGTCTACTTATCGGCAAAAAAAATCTGACGCTCGTATTTAGACCAGGTCCATTCATTCGGAATATACTACATTTCGCGGTTATTGTGTATGTACCAAGATATTGCAGTGTTGCGGGAAACTTACTGTCAGATTTCGATGAAAACAATGTTTACGTTGTTTTTTGTTTGTTGTTGCTGTCAGTGTATAAAGACACTATTTTGTTAGATTAGTGAATAGTGTAATGAACCGCTGAACGTAACGAATGACATGACACGATAGTCTTTACAAGCTCTCCATTTGCACCGCGTTCGACTTCATCATCAGTTGATGAATCCGATGTATTTCCGTCCTCAGACACGTATTCTGGCTCAAAATCGTAAGGTTGTACATTGTGTAACCGTCTTATCACGGGCATTTCCTCTGACTCGGTATCATGATCGCTTAATTCCCGCATTTTCACACAAGGTATACTGTTTTGCGTTCAGTCCCAATGTAAACAAAAAATAGTTTGTTCCCAATGACGTCACTTCCGGTAATTCGCGCAAGAGTTTTTCCCCTTAGATTTTTTTCGATATTTTAGCAATGCCTGTTCGTCTGTTCGATTTTTATCTTTAAAAACATATTTTTACTGAACATACATCAATGGCATAGTAATAATCGTATTTATAATGATATTTAATACTTAAAAACATATCAAAAGCAGATTTGTTGATTTAGGACCAATTTCTGCTTTAAATATGTTGAAAAAGACGTAAAGCCCCATACACACAATCTTCTCTCTATACTTCTATAATATCATACTATGAGCACTGATATAAGTAGAAATCGTCATGATATGACTGAAAGATTGATGAATCCTGAAGGCAATGTTGCAGAGGACTGGTGTGGCGCCGTTGGTAACGCAGCGGATTTGTAACCGGAGGCCCGGGTTCAATCCTCTGTGGTGCCACTGTGTTTCGTCAGTGTGTTCTTGGGCAAGACACTTTCCCTTTGCCTCGTCCTTCGGATGGGGACGTAAATCGGGCGGTCCCGTGTATCGGTCTATCCTCCGAGAACGTTAAAGAACCATAGTAATCTATTCGATAATAAGAGTAGGGCATGGTTCCTGGATTCCTATATATCCTTCCCCTCTCTCTGGGGTAGCTCTAAATAACCTATACTGTGTTGATGACACGTTAATCACACCACACACAATTTGTATTCCAGAAATAAAAGAAAACAAAACGAATTAAACCTACTTCTGATTGTATATGCACATTTTGATCTTTTTCTTTCAGACAGATCATAGTCCAGATCACCAGTTAATGTGAATGGTAGTCTTTTACCCAGCGATTGTTTTTTAACTCCGTTCAACCTTATATTAAGGATTCTTTCTCGCTCATCCGCCTCCATTTTGAATTTCAATCGGTTGGTCGTGAGAACTACACTTCCGCCATATTCAACCTGCCTATGAGACCATGGTCCGATGCTCGATTATAGACGGTGTAAATACCTCAATATCCGGTTGACTTAAATTGTATTTTATCGTTGAATAAACAGAGTTGCGACTATTTACTGAATTTAATCGCTTAATAAACTATGTAAGAAATATTTTCTTTGTTGTTGTTTTCTACTGAAATGTTATTCGTCACGCATTGACAAATAATGCCGAGGAAATCGACTTTAGCTTGTCGAAAAAACTAATCGCCCGGGCGGACTACCGACTTATGAAATCTAATCGCCCAGCTTGAAATGTAGTCGTCCCGGGCGAACGGGCAACCGTTAGTTTCCATCCCTGTATGTAAAACCACACATTTACACTATTTGTTTATATAAAACCACACATCATTTACACAAACAAATTCATGTAAAACCACGTCATTTACACTAACTAATTTATGCAAAACCACGTCATTTACACTAACTAATTCATGTAAAACCACGTCATTTACACTAACAATTAAACTGAATTGGGGTTTTAAGGCGCACCAACACATGAAAGGTTATATGGCGCTTAACAGGAATGAACATGACAGGCTCATCCTCCATGTCCATCGAGATAAAATATGGAGAACGGGCCTAGAACCTTCTCACCATGAACTGCAGAGTTGCTGCAAATTCTACTGTAGACACTCCATTTACGCTGGAGCCACGTTATAATTTTTCTGCCACTGCTCTAGTGATATGAGCGAGATGGCACATGAAACAATGCAGGGGTCATGATGAAGACCTTTCATGAGCATGAACTTTCATGAGCATGAACAAAAAATGATAAAATGAACATGAATTTGGGTGGTGGGGGGGGGGGGGGGTTCTACCCCTCTGCCTTCCCCTCCAACGGTATCTGCAGTGGCCCTATTCTTTGCCCCGTAACCACACGGGGTTTACACTAACAAATTCATGTAAAACCACACATCATTTACACTAACATATAATGTAAAACCACACATCATTTACACTAACAAATTCAACTAAAACCACACATCATTTACACTAACAAATTTATGTAAAACCACACATTTACACTATTTTTTTATGTAAAACCACACAATTACACTATTTTTTCATCTAAAACCATACATCATTTACACTACAAATTTATATATGGCCATGCGTCGGCCAGATTTGATTTAACATGAGACTATGATGACCAAATTGAATTTGGGTTTACAGCACCACAACACAAACTATGGCACCACAACCAATATGCATGTGTAGGTTATACACCTAGGTTGGCACCAAGATGGATATGAACTTTCTACATGAAAACCTATGGCATTAACATTGAGATAAAAAGCAGGAGGAATGGATTCGGAAAATTCACACATTTACTGCAACTGTTGAACAAATAAGTTACATGTACATCTCACAGTTGGCAATGGTCCCAATTTATTGGTCCTCTCGACAGCATTGGAACACCACACATCAAACAAATAACAAGAAACGTGGAAATTCCACGAAAACCAGGTTTTCTGAAGTAACAAAAAAAAAGTCTAAAAAAAAAAAGTACAATATAGAATAAATAGAATGACAAGTGAACAACATAAATGCATAAACAGTCAAGGAGGACTAGAAAGAAAAAAAAGATTTGTTATTAAAGCAAATTTTATAAGCTACATACACAGCAAGTTTCATTCCAATAGCTCATTCCCAACTAAAGTTATTGAGCTGAAACTGTTTTTCTATTTTTAGTAACAATGACCTTGACCACAGTAACCCAAAATGCAATCCCAAACTTCCTTTTGATATGAGCTATCTACACAGCAAGTTTCATTCTAATATCTTATTCCTTAAGTTATTGAGCTGAAACTGTTTTTCTATTTTTAGTAACAATGACCTTGACCACAGTGACCCCAAATGCAATCCCAAACTTCCTTTTGATATGAGCTATCTACACAGCAAGTTTCATTCCAATATCTCATTCCCAACTAAAGTTATTGAGCTGAAACTGTTTTTCTATTTTTAGTAACAGTGACCTTGACCCAAAATACAACCCCAAGCTTCCTTTCCATATAAGCTTCCTACCCTTCAAGTTTTATGAGGGAACGGGATGATTTGTATAAATCTGAGAAAGAGGTATGCAACAATGCTTTTGGTGAAGTGTCAAAAAAATTGGGTCATTGGTTCATGAGAAGTTTATGAAAGATATTTCTATTTTTAGTAATGGCTGTCATATTTGTTGACGGATTGGGATGATTTGTATAAATCTGAGAGAGGACCTTCAGGGATGCCTCTTGTGAAGTTACTCTTGATGTCTAGTCGGTCCTAAGTAAACTAGATGGGTGTTCCGCAGAACACGTGTGTTGCCTGTCAGCGCTTTGTCAGTATAACAAGGTTGTTCAGACCCAGATAATTGACCTTGACAAAGTTTATATTTTAGTATGGCCATGTCGATGTTGTCATGAAAAGTATATATTGAAAGTTTCATGAAGAAATATCAAGAAAAGAAAAAGTCAGGGGCTGAGGGCCTCCTCTGGGATTCGTAAATGGAGCCAAATGAGACAAAATAATAAAAGTGGCGATAAAAAAATAACTTTGGCCAAAGAAATATCCAATGTCAGTCATGAATGTTGTGTATTACTTTCCAATCTCGTCATACCCCTTAATTTCCCCCTGTATAATCGCATAATAATTCTGCCAAAATTAGCACCTCTTATTTCCAAGTCCAGAAGGCAACACTTGTCCATGATGAGGTGTGAAATACACACATTTGGTGTCAAGTATGCATTAGGCTTTAATTATAACCGAAGGATAAAATAAACCAGTGATCAGTATAATTATAGATAAGATTTTGTTCTTGTATACATGTACAGTATTTATTTCGAAACTGAAACATTTCCAGATTAATAAGTTCTATTTTTATCTAAACAAGAGGTCAATGACCTTGAAGCTCTACTGATAGATTTTGATAGCTAGATCAGCATTCCTGTGAAGTTTCAGAGGAGTAGTCGCTACAAGTTGAAGTTTTTACTATATAACTAGGTAAACAAAGATGGCCACTGGCAGCCATGTTTAATGTCGAATCAAAATAAATTTCGACAAGGATCAACATCTTGTCATGCTGATCATTTCAGAAAAAGTCCCATATCAATATCACTTACAGTTTTCAAGAAGTAGTCACTACAAATTTGTTTTTAAAAATCTATGTTTAGCCGTGGTGGCCATCTTGAATTTCCGGCCAACCTGAAATTGTGCTAAGATCAACTGGACATCAAGAGCAACATTCCTGTGAAGTTTCATAAAAAATTGTCAAGTAGTTTCAGCGGAGTAGTCGCTACAATTTTTTTACTATATAAATCTATGTAAACAAAAGATAGCCGCTAGCGGCCAAGTTTAAAGTGCATCGAAAAAATTTCGACAAGGATCAACATCATGTCATGCTGTTCATTTTAGAAAACATCCCATTTCAATATCACTTACAGTTTTCAAGAAGTAGTCGCTACAAATTTATTTATTTTAAATCTATTTTTAGCCGTGGTGGCCATCTTGAATTTCCGGCCAGCCTGAAATTTTTCTAGGATCAACTAGACATCAAGAGCAACATTCCTGTGAAGTTTCATGAACATCTGTCAAGTAGTTTCAGAGCAGTAGTCGCTACAAGTTTTTACTATATAACTCTATGTAAACAAAGATGGCCACTGGCAGCCATGTTTAACGTTGAATCAAAATCGACTAGGATCAACAACATGTCATGCTGATCATTTTAGAAAAAGTCCAATATCAATATCACTTATAGTTTTCAAGAAGTAGTCGCTACAAATTTATTTTTTAAAAATGTATTTTTAGCTTTGGTGGCCATCTTGGATTTCTCATCAACATAAATTTTTGCTAGGATCAACTAGATTTCATGGGCAACATTTCTGTAAAGTTTCATGAATATCCATCCAGTAGTTGCAGAGGAGTAGTCGCTACAAAAAAAATTTTTACCAAAGGACAGACAGACAGACGGACGACGCACCACGGCATAAGATCTCTGATCAGTCGAGCTAAAAACTGAGTAAAATAATTTTTTTAAATATAATTTTATGATTTTATAATTATTACTAACTGCTTTATTTATGGGCAATATTTCATTTAAAAATACATAAAAATAATTGTATATGCTATCTTTGAGCCAATTTTGGCTCCAATGTCTCCAGTTTGGCTCCAACATTTTTTCGTTTGGCGAAATTGGTTGCGAAAGGAAAAAAAAAGGCCAGAGGAGGCCCTGAAAGTTATAGCCAACGTGAATTTTTCTAAGTTTTCGTGTGACCTTGACCTTTATATTTTAGTATGGTCATGTAAATGTTGTCTTGATGAGTATATATTGAAAGTTTTATGAAGAAATATCAAGAAATGAGGAAGTTATAGGCAGCGTTAGGTTTTCGTGAAGAAAAAAAAAGAAAGAGTATTTAACCCATATAATGACCTTCAGTGACGCTGACCTTTATATTTTAGTATGGTCATTGTTGTCACGATGAGTTTATATTGAATTTCAATATAAACTCATCGCCAGGGGTTCAATAATTGAAAGTTTGATGAAAGAAAAAGTCACATCAATATCACTTATAGTTTTCAAGAAGTATTGTCACTACAAACTTGTTTTTAAAAAATCTATTTTTAGACATGGCAGCCATCTTGAATTTCCGGCCTACCTGAAATTTTGCTAGGATCAATAAGACATCAAGAGCAACATTCCTGTGAATTTTCATGAAAATCCGTTTCAGAGGAGTAGTCGCTACAAGTTTTTACAATATAACTATGAAAACAAAGCTTGCCACTGGTAGCCATGTTTAACGTTGAATCAAAAAGATTTTCGACAGGGACCAATATCATGCCATGCTGATCATTTTAAAAAATGTCCCATATCAATATCACTTATAGTTTTCAAGAAGTAGTTGCTACAAACTTGTTTTTAAAAAATCTGTTTTTAGCGGTGGTGGCCATCTTGAATTTCTGAATCAAAATAATTTTCAACAAGAACCAACATCATGTCATGCTGATCCTTTTAGAAAAAGTCCCATATCAATATCACTTATATTTTTCAAGAAGTAGTAGCTACAAACTTGTTTTTTAAATATCTATTTTTAGCTTAGGCGACCATCTTAGATTTCACATCAAGGTGAATTTTTGCTAGGATCAACTAGACATCATGGGCAACATTCCTGTCAAGTTTTATGAAAATCCATCCAGTAGTTTCAGAGGAGTAATCGCCGCAAACAAGTTTACGGACGGACACAGCATAAGCTCTGGCTAAAAATCAATTCGGCCAAAATTTCAAGATGGCCATCACAGCTAAAAATAGATTTTAAATACAGTTTTGTGACGACTTCTCAAAATCATAAGGGGTATTGATTTGGAACCATTACCAAATTGACTGGCATGACATGTAGTTGGTACGGAACAAAATTCATTTTGATTTAATATTGTTTACATCAAGTATCGAAAAAACTTGTGGCGACTTCTTCTCTGAAACTACTTGATGGATTTCAATGAAACTTCACAGTGATGTTGCCCTTAATGTCTAGTTGGTCCTAGCAAGTTTGTCTCTATTATTTGGTCCTAGCAAGTTGGTATCTATTAAGAGGCAGTGATTTTTTAACAACTGTGTGATTAAGAGTCCTGGGACTCACTGCCTTCAGGATTTATGAGCCCTTGGAAAAAAATTCGAGTCCCGTTTTGATTAAATAAGTGTTTTTTTTTGTGTTTTTTGGCAGTACCTAAATCTTTCCTCTACTTGGGTGGCCTTTAATATTGGTATTTTCATAATATTAAAAACAAGACCATCTTATCTGTTTCAGAAAGAGATGAACCTCAGTAAAACGATCCTCAGATCAACCGAATCATCTGCAGATCGAAAGAAATGCAGCCAGAGTCTTTCCTCATTTTTACATGTTTTCTTTTGTGGAATTTTATCAGCGCTGTTTAAACCCTCGGCATTTAACAGAAGAACATACATGTGCGTGCCATGCTAGCGAACTTTTGTAACACTGATTATGATTGGTCAGATGCGGCCTGGCTTTCTGTTGCCGAGAGATACACTCGAAAATGTTAAAGACAGAGATACAGAAAAAAGGTGTGCGCCATTATAAACAGAACTGTGATAATTCCCGATAGGATTTCTATGTCTCATGTGGCTGCACATATTTTTTATTTGAGAGTCCCTAGCAAATACAATGCGTCCTAGACGCAAAATCACTGAAGAGGGAGCTGTTCACTCTTCTTGGTCGGAGGGCTGGCGTGGCGCAGTTGGTAGCGCGGCGGATTTGTAACCGGAGGCCCCGGGTTCAATCCTCTGTGGTGCCACTGAGTTCCGTCGGTGTGTTCTTGGGCAAGACACTTTCCCTTAGCCCCGTCCGTCGGATGGGGACGTAAACCGGGCGGTCCTGTGTAGCGGTCTATCCTCCGAGCACGTTAAAGAACCATAGGAATCTATTCGATAATAAGAGTAGGGCAGGTTCCCGGATTCCTATGTATCCTTCCCCCTCTCTCTGGGTCGGCTCTAAATAACCTATACTGTGTTGATGAGCCGTTAAACAACATTCAATTCAATTCAATTCTTGGTCGGAATCTGATTCATGTAAAGTTGCGCTTGGCTGGTCTTGGCCATCTTCTTCTTTGCTTAGTTTATCGAATGTTACCTTTATCATGTCCCAGTTTGCTACATTCATTGTAGGCCTCATCCCATACTTCTCTTTTTTTGAAACTTTGTTTCCTACGCAGTGAAACATTTTTTCCATTTCGAGTATATCGTTGGCATTAATGTAGTCTACACAATATTCAGTGAAGAGACTTATTTCATCTATACCACCTTTAGACTTCCCATTTTGTGCTGAACTGGCAAATATGAACACCTTCATGTGTTCTTTAAATCCCATAGTAGTAAAACGTGCGGCGTAACAACTGTCTATTATAATTATGTTGATGTCTATATCCAAATCAGTGATAAACACGTTCAATTCATCGAAAGTTAGGTAACGTTCGTCCTTCCCAGCCTTAAGATAAAAACGGTTTCCTTTTCTTCCTTTGACTCCAGTACTAGCCGATACATAAACGAACAGGATCAATTCTTTACAATTTTTTCGTGTTTCTGGAATTATTTTTTTAATATCTTCGAACCGTTTGTTCAAATTGTGTCGACGCTTATCGTCTTTCCCCGTGACGTCTGCGGCGCATATACTTTCAATTACCTCAAAATGTTTTTTTGTCATTACACTGTACATCTCGTCTGCATCTACTTCATATTCTTCAGATTCTATGATGATTCCAACTTGCATCTGGTGTCTGAATTCTGTTGTTTTTTTGTTTTTCTTGTGCTTCCTCGAAGAATCTAATTTGGAAACTAGCTCTTGCCTGCTTACAGCCATGTTACGGTTGGTTTCCTGTTGACTATTGTCAGAGCCAAAAATCTCTACATGGATCACATCCAGGACAATCTTCTACACAACCTTTGAATAGAAAGAATTTGAAATATTACAACTTCAATGTGTGGTTAATATTTAAAAAAAAATAAAAAATTATATATAATATTTCTAAATTTCCGTTTTTCCCAGGCGAGCATCTTGAGGCATGGGGAAGCGATTTTTTTATTATTCAAATATGCTTAACAATGACTTTTATACCCTTAGCAAAAAGAAAAGGTCTTTTTCCATTTAAATTGCATTGATTTACCATTGCTATACCATTTGTTTCAGAAAAAACATTGGAACAACATTTATTTGAAGAAAAAGAAATGGTGCTTCTTACAGATAGTCAACAAAACATTGATTATTGACCATTTATATCCATTTATTTAAAAAAAAAATGGATTTTCAATTGTACAAGAAAGTCAAGATACAGAAATGAATCCATTGGTTTACCACTGAAATGCCATTTTATTACTTTAGATATTTTTAAGTAGGTGTAATATAAAATGAGAATTCCTTGAAGCCATTTTAAACAATTGATATTTACCATTTATTTCAACATATAAATCAATGTGATTCTGACAATGAGTGCTAAGAAACCCGGACACTCAGACTTTATTTTTGGAGGGAAAATATAGCAACTTGAAATGTTCAGTGTTAATGATTAATGATTAAAAAGTAAGTGTTTTGCTTTATGCTATAATGTCTAATTGTGTGAAAACATCTTATTCATGTAATAGTTGTAATTGAGAGAGGAAATTTCTATTTATAGTCAGTAGAAAGATCTTTTTGAAATGAAATCTGTATTGTCATTCTGTTTTCTCACATTCAACCTTCGCAGTGCATTTGTAATTTGCAAATGAAAAAGTATCAAATAATAAAAAGAATATATGGAGTGTCTGTTGACATTTTGCGAGTAAGCTTGTATTTTTTTTTTTTGTCGTGCCCAGTTTTATTAAGTACCCTGGTTTATGTCGAGCCCGCTAACAGAGAGCTCGACTAATGGATAACATTTCTTTTCACAGTAAGTGCCTCTGTACATGCGTGTGTGCTTGCTTCCATATTACGTCCAAGTTAAGGTGCCAGTTCTGTTTATCTGGACGTCTAAGATAGGGATAGTGTACGCCCAAACTGCATCAACTACAGTACAGATCACGCGAAACAAATATTTTACTCTTTCATGCCGAGTGAGGAATTTACAAATCGCGTAATTACGCGGAGTTTCGCTGATAAAACTACTCGGAGTGGGAAAAGCTTCTAGGCGTACTTACGCCACGAAAGTTATTGCCGAGTCGAACTGCACAGGTAAAAGGTGCAACTTTTTCTAATTGCAATAATTTTAATGCATAATTATTCAATAACTTTAGAAACAAGAGGACTAGGATGGCCCTAGATCTCTCACCTGGTAATCATGGGCAATAAGTCTGGTGTGTCAAGTCTGGCATGGGTATTTTTTAATTTGTCCCACTTTCTTCTATCAATGAGATTTCATAACAAGAGCTGTCGGAGAACAGCGCAGCTCCGACTATTCCGGGAGGGGGCACCACATGTATGTGTAAGAATTGACAAAAGCAACACAGAAAATTAATATGTAAAAAGAAGAAAAAAAAAGTTTCAAGTGGGGGGGGGCAACATATATGTGTAAGAATTGACTAAAACAACAAAGAAATATGTAAAAAAAAAAAAAAAGAGGGCCTGTGGACGCTCTACTGGCTCAAGATAAAGTTTATGTATAAGGGGCCATCAGTCTTTCAAAAATCATTCAACCAGAACATGGCAATGAAAGGTGCAACTAGGCTTAGTACTGATCATTCTCGCCAAGATTCGCTGAAATCTAGGCAAAGAGTTCAGAAGAGACTAATTTGGACAAAGTTTGTTTATTAAAACATTTAAAGGGTCACAACTCTGCCAAAAATCATTCAACCGAAATATGGCGATGATATGAACAACTAGGCTTGATACTGATTATTCTTGTCAAGTTTCGTCGATATCCAGCCAAGGGTTTAGGAGAACTAGCCCGGAAAAAAATTGTGGTATCAAAATCCTTTAAAGGGCCATAACTCTGCCAAATATCTGTAAACCGGATCGTGGACGATGACATGCACAACAAGGCTTGGTGCTGATCATCCCTGCAAAGTTTCATTGAAATCTGGCGAGGGGTTCAGGAGTAGTAGATCAGACAAAGTTTGTGTATTAAAACCTTTAAAGGGCCATAATTCTGCCAAAAAAATTATTCAACCAGAATACGGCAATGATTTGCACAACTAGACATGGAATTGATCATCCCTAAAAAGCTTCGTTTAAATCCGGCCAGGGGTTCAGGAGAACAAGTCAGAACAAAGTTTGTGTATTAAAACCTTTAAAGGGCTATAACTCCGCCAAAATCATTCAACTGGAACATGGTGACTATGTACAACTAGGCTTGGTACTGATCATCCCTGCAAAGTTTCAATGAAATGCCAAATGAAGGCCAAGATATAGCATATTTCAGAAAATCAAGGGCCATGACTCCGATGTAAATGGTCCAATCTGGATGTTTTTCGAACTTGTCCAAGCTTTCATTGATATTAACAATCTGGTAAAGTTTCTTAAAGATCGGATGAAGATTAAGGCCCTATCGTCTTAACAAGGCAAAATATAGGATTTTTAACTAAATCAAGGGCCATAACTCCACTGTTACTGGTCCGATCTGGCTGGTTTTCGAACTTGACCAAGCTTAAATTGATATTAACAATCTAGTAAAAGTTTCATAAAGATCGCATGAAAAATGAAGGCTCTATCAACTTAACGAGGCAAAATATAGGATTTTTAACTAAATCAAGGGCCATAACTCATCTGTTACTAGTCCGATCTGGCTGGTTTTCGAAACAGCCTGAGCTGTCATTGATATAAACAATCAGGTAAAGTTTTGTAAAGATCAGATGAAAGATGAAGGCCCTATCGAATTAACGAGGAAAAATATAGCATTTTTAATTAAATCAAGGGCCATAACTCCGCTGTTACTGGTTGATCTGGCTGGTCTTCGAAATTGTTTGAGCTTTCATTTATACAAACAATCTGGTAAAGTTTGGTAAAGATCAAATGAAAGATAAAGGCCCTATCTTCTTAACGAGTCAAAATATAGCATTTTTAACTAAATCAAGGGTCATAACTCTGCTGTAAATGGTCCGACCTAGCTGGTTTTCAATTTTTTCTGAGCTTTCATAAATATAAACAATTTGGTAAAGTTTGGTAAAGATTGGATGAAAGACGAAGGCCCTATTGTCTTAATGGGGCAAAATATAGCATTTTTAACTAATCAAGGGCAATAACTCCGCTGTTAATGGTCCAAACTAGCTGGTTTTCGAACTTCGAGCTTTCATTGATATTAACAATCTGTGCAAGTTTGGTAAAGATCAAATAATAAATGAAGGTGCTAGAGTGTTCACAAGGCTTAATACAGCATTTTTCAGCAAAACAAGGGCCATAACTCCGGTGAAATTATTTTGATCTTGCCGGTTTTCGAACTTGTCCGAGCTTTCATTGATATAAAGACACTGGCAAAGTTAAGTAAAGGTCCGATTAATATTGAAATCCCTAGAGTGTTCACAAGGCAGAAAATAGCATTTTTCAGAAAAAACAAGGGCCATAACTCCGGTGTTACTGTTCAGATTTAGCTGGTTTTCGAACTTGTTCGAGCTTTCATTGATATTAACAATCTGTGCAAGTTTGGTAAAGATGGCATTTTTCAGAAAAAACAAGGGCCATAACTCTGGTGTTACTTACCCAATTTAGCTGAATTTCGAACTTGTCCAAGCTATCATTGGTATTAACAATGTATGCAAGTTTAGTACCGATCAAATAATAAATGAAGGTGTTAGAGCGTTCACAAGGCAGAAAATAGCAATTTTCTGAAAAAAAACAAGGGTCATAACTCCGGCGTTACTAATCCGAACTTGTCCGAGCTTTCATTGATATTAACAATCTATGCAAGTTTGGTAAAGATCAAATAATAAATGAAGGTGCTAGAGTGTTCACAAGGCTTAATATGGCATTTTTCAGCAAAACAAGGGCCATAACTCCGGTGAAATTTATCCGATCCTGCTGGTTTTCGAACTTGTCCGAGCTTTCATTGATATAAAGAAACTGGCAAAGTTTCGTAAAGATTCGATTAATAATGAAGGAGGGGATAACATATGTGAGTAAGAATTGACTAAAACAACAAAGAAATATGTAAAAAAACAAAAAGAAAAAAAAAAGTTCCAAGTGTGGGGTGGGGTGGGTGGGGGGCGTGGTGATGGGGTGAGAGTGGGGGGGAGGGGGGTTGCAACATATATGTATAAGAATTGACAAAAGCAACACAGAAATATGTGGGGTGGGATGGGGTGGGGTGGGGTGGGGTGGGGGGGGTGGAGCGTGGGTGAGAGGCAGGAGTGGGTTGGGCTCCCTCTCCCCCCCCCCCCCCCCCCTCTAACCCGCCCCCACTCCCTTCCACACTTTTTTTTTTTTAACTATTTCTGTGTTGTTTTAGTCAATTCTTACACATATATGTTGCAACCCTCCCCGCCCCCACCACCCCACCCCTCCATCTCTCACCCCATCACCCCCCCCCACCCCCACCCCGCCCCAGACTTGAAACTTTTTTTTTTGTTGACATATTTCTGTGTTGTTTTAGTCAATTCTTACACATATATGTTGCAACCCTCCCCGCCCCCACCACCCCACCCCTCCATCTCTCACCCCATCACCCCCCCCCACCCCCACCCCGCCCCAGACTTGAAACTTTTTTTTTTGTTGACATATTTCCGTGTTGCTTTTGTCAATTCTTACACATATATGTTGCAACCCTTCCCGCCACCCCCCCCCCCTCCCCCTCCCACCGCCCCACCACCCCTCGCCTCTCACCCCACCCACAACGCCCCACACTTGAATTTTTTATTTTTTTACATATTTCTGTGTTGTTTTAGTCAATTCTTACACATATGTTGCAACCCTCCCTGCCCCCACCCCCCACCCACCCCGCCTCACACTCTTACACATATGTTGCAACCCTCCCTGCCCCCCACCACCCCACCCCCCGCCTCACACTCCATCAGCCCCCCCCCCCACCCCGCCCCAGACTTGAAACTTTTTTTTTTTTTTTTTTTACATATTTCTGTGTTGCTTTTGTCAGTTCTTACACATATATGATGCAACCCTCCCCGCCCCCGCCCCACCCACCACGCCCCACACTTGAATTTTTTTTCTTTTTTTTTACATATTTCTTTGTTGTTTTAGTCAATTCTTACACACATATGTTGCCCCCACCTCAAACCCCCAACGCACTCCCGCCTCTCACCCTCGCTCCCACCCCCCCATCCCCACTTGAAACTATATATTTTATTTTTTTACATATTTCTGTGTTGCTTTTGTCAATTCTTACACATATATGTTGCCCCCTCCACGCCCCCCCCCCCCCACCCCCCACCCCGCCCCACTTGATTTTTTTTACATCAAATTGCTTATGCAGCCCTTAAGGTAATGCTACATGTACAAGGAAGCCCATGAACAAATTTGGTTGTGGTAGGATAAGAAATGTAAGAGATATACACTTGTAAACACAGCTTACAAGCAAACCTTGATGTGGGACGCCGACGCCGACACCAACGCCGACCCCGTGGTGATTACATAAGCTCTCTTATTCTTCGAATAGTCGAGCTAAAAATGGGTTGAGGGGTGGGGGTGGGTGGTGTGGGGGAGTATATGGATGGATATGAATCAGGCAACTTGTTTAAGCTTTTATTGATATTAAATTCTAAACAAATCTGGTAAAGATTAGATCATAAACAATGAAGAGCTAAAGCGGATTTAACAAAGGAATATACAATATAGCCATTTTTCAATAAATCAAGGGCCCATAACTCTGTCGTCACTAAAAGATCTAGCTGGTTTTTGAACATGTGCAAGAGATTTCATTGATATACAGCGATTTGCACAACTAGACATCATACCAATGCTTCCTGCTAAGTTTCGTCAAATCCAAAAAAGGAGGGGGAAAAAAATAATTCAAATATATATATATATTCCAAAAAAAAAGTGATAATAATAAATTAAAAATAAAAATAAAAATAAAAAAAATATTAAAAAAAATAATTCAAAAAAAAAATATTAAAAAACAATAATAAAAAAAAACCCAAAAATCTGTGCAAGTTTGGTTAAGATTGCTCAAGAAATGTGGCCTGTATCGTGTTAACATGTAAAACTGCATTTTTGCTAATTCAGGGGCCATAACTCTGGTGTTACTGGTCCGATCTTGCCCATTATCGAACTCGTCCGAGATCTATGGTCATATATACTGAAAGGAAAAAGAAACGCAGGGTGCGTATTTCCCCTATATATTTGCATATACTGCACACACAATTCCATATATATTACAAGGAAATCCCAAGATGTTTTGTAAAAAAAAAAAGTGCAGTTAGAAACAAGGACATAACTGTGATGTCGTAGACGTTTTAATCACAGTACACGTTGTAACAAGAATTTCATAATGCTGAAGTTCCTCTTTGAAAAATTGAGCCAGTTCAGTACTGTATTTAATGTTAAGTGATTGCAACATTTAAAGCCTAAGTTTGCTCACCTGCTTGAGCCAAATGGCGCATTCTGACGATAATGACCTTTAAAAGGGGTAACCATTGGTGTGTTCAGTGCTGTTTAAACCTTCTTTCTAAAAGGACAGGCCTAATGTCGCCCTGTACCATTCGATTAGCAGTAGCATATTAAAACGATACAATATATAGCAGAAATACGCACCCTGCGTTTTTTTTTCCTTTCAGTATACAATATGTGCAAGTCTGTTTAAGATTGCTCAAGAAATGTGGCCTTTATCGTGTAAACAAGATGAAAAACTGCATTTTTTTGCTAATTCAGGGCGAGTAAAGTGTGGGTTTTGCGTGAGCTGTACTGTATGTTAATTTATCAAATTGGCAAAATTCAGAGCCTTTAGTAAAAACTAATTGTTTTACCATTGTTATACCATTTATAATTAACCTCATTTGCATA
This sequence comes from Cyrtodaria siliqua, assembly GCA_037043455.1. NCBI lineage: Eukaryota > Metazoa > Mollusca > Bivalvia > Adapedonta > Hiatellidae > Cyrtodaria > Cyrtodaria siliqua. Next base: position 85,948 of record JAWPHD010006045.1, read on the forward strand.
TTTAGACCATTGTTTTGCCATTTTACTGTGACATCATACATTAAGGGATACATGTAGTGGCATTTAACGTGCGACGGGGGAGAGGGTGCGGGAGGGGGCTCCCCTCCTGGATATCAAATTGTTTCCATTGAAGTAAAATACGGGTTTTGGCATACACCTGACACATATAAAAGATGTTTTAAATGTATCTACCCTAGATAGTACATGTACTATATCCAATTTTTTTTACTTTTTGAAAAAGATGATACGCTCAACTTTATATATTGTTTCATTTGCTGTTCTAGATTATTTTTTTTTTGTCTTGTAAACACTTCGTTATATATGTAGTGAAGTTAAGCAAGAGTCATTATGTTATTTTTAAGTGAATAACATTTCACGCAAAGTGTCGTGTGTTTTTTTGTTAAGCATCCGAAATAAGGACTATCCGGATTTACATCAACTTTTTACGCTGACGCTGTCTTATAATATCTTAACGTCTAAGTCATGTTTACTGCATCAAGTCGTTAGCGTTTTCGAAAAAAACTGGTAGGACATGGTTATAAGTTTATTTAAATGTTATTAATTGCTGTCTTTATCCATAGCGACTCGCGTCGCGAGCGCAAGCAAGCTCCTATGGTATCACATGAAAGAATCAAGCAAAAATTAATCAATCAATATATAAATTCAATAGGTTGACGATCAGAAAACAAGAGGCCCAAGAGGGCCTGTGAACGCTCTACTGGCTCTTATAACATCAATGAAGCGAGTGACTATCGTCTTAAAGACGCAAAATATAGCATTTTTAACTAAATCAAGAGCCATAACTCCGCCATTACTGGTCTGGCTGGTTTTCAAACTTGGCCAGTAGAGATAATAAAAAAAAAACAAGAGCTGTCGGAGAACAGCGCAGCTCGACTATTCAATTTTTCGGAGAATAATAAATTTATAGCTAGTATATACCATCAGAAAACAAGGCTACAACAATGTGGGGTAACATATATGTGTAAAAACTGACTAAAACAACAAAGAAATATGTAAAAAAAATCAAAAAAGATCAAGTCTGGGACGGGGTGGGGTTGGGGGTGATGGGGTGAGAGGCTGGAGTGCGTTGGGGTTTGGCAGGGGGTTTGCGGGGGGGGGGGGGGGGAGGGGGAGGGGGGGACAACATATGTGTGTAAGAACTGACAAAAGCAACACAGAAATATGTAAAAACAAAAAATCAAGTGGGGGGGTGGGGGGTGGGGGCAGAGAGGGTTGCAACATCTATGTGTAAGAATTGACTAAAACAACACAGAAACATTTTTAAAAAAAAAAATCAAGTGGGGGGTGTGGGGGGTGGGGGGGGGGGGGGGGGTTGCAACATATATGTGTAAAAATTGAATAAAACAACACAGAAATATGTAAAAAAATAAATAAAAAATGTGGTGGGGGCTGGGATTAGGGGTGGGGGGGGGGAGGGGGGTAGGAGGGAGCCCATGCCCCAATATGGGTAAGTAATAAGATGCATAATGCTGTAACAAATCCCAAACCAAAATTATTGATATATACGATTATTATTTTCACTGTCAGTCGTGTTTATTATCACTATTAAACGTTTTAACTAACTTTTTAATCAACACAAGTTAAAATTGTGCATTAAATCGGCCCTTTTCTGTGCCGCGAAACCCTTTTCTTCCTTTTCTGTGAAAATGGCCCTTTTCCATATCTAGTCATACCCGAAAAAACGGATTCTAAACTCTCAGTCAGAGAGAACTTTCTTGTAAAGAAAGTCAGGAGTGCAAGTAAAAATTGTCGATTCGAAATTTTAAAACGGTAATTTTTATATCTCACGTACGCGTTTTTTATCTGGAACACGTTGTCAATAAACTGCAAACAAGTAGCAAACAGGTAAGTAACATTACTTACTTCTATCTTCAATATTGACGTGTCAGTAGTTCATTTATTTGTTGACATGAGTCATCTGCTAGTTTCTCTTCCCTGACGTTCGTCAACTTCCGGTTTTATAAAATTAGCTCCGGAGTGAATATTGCTAAGAAACGTTCTATTGCTTCAGCAGCATTATGGAGGCCCGTAAGAGGCCCATTTCGCAAGAGCAGTCAGAATACGTTGCTCTTGCAGTGAGTGGACACAGCCTGATAATTACGGGACAGTGTGGAACTGGGAAAACATTTACTATGCGGTAAAAAGAAGAATTGGTCTATCTATGTAACTAAATCAATAACAGATAATCAGAGTGATTCTGGAGCGTATAAAGATGAATTAGAAAAGTTGTAGTAACTCAAAGGCCCATTCCCCGGGTCCATATCTTTCTGAAGTAAATTAGGGGGATATGTTAACTGCATGCTTTTAGTTTTCCATCATAAGCAGAGAGGTGCAAACATTCAGATTGAATATGAAGTGCATCATAGCACCTGTACTGGAGAGTAATGTAGGGCTTTAAAAGAGTAATGTAAAATTATCTTTAATCCGAGCCTTCTCTGACCCTAAAAGCCTTTTTTTTTTGCGGCTTTATAGGTACACAGCCAGATGAAATATCAAAAATCGTAAAAAGGGCTGGTAAGGCCAGAGAAGGCTCGGATTAAATTATCTTATGCGGTAAAATGTAGCTTTAAGCAGATTACGAAGGATTATGTGTAGACCCTCACCCACCCACCCCCTGCCCCCAGCCCCATCACAACAAATACCACATCAGTGTTAACTGTGTTACAGGCCTAGGACAATAAGGGTACTCGTAGAGTAAGTTTTCCCGTTCAAAAATATATGGATAAAATGCTCCCTCAATACACTGATAAATGCCTATTGTTTGTTTTTATCAAAATCAGGTGATCAACTATATTCCACAATATGCTAAACTTGAGCCTTTTATGTTTAATTTGAAGAAGACGGAGAAAAATGAAAACCGAAGGAGGTGCCTCCTCTTTACGTCGCACGCGACCCTTATAAGAAGAAGCACTGCAAACACGTTTCGCAATATTTGTCTACGTTTATATTTGTCTATTTTTTAACAATAAATAAACAATTTAGACACAAGCTTGATGAGTGTTCTGTAGCAATGTTATACGGCGGCGAGACTGCTTGTTTGCTGCAACTGACTAGCAGTTTGAATGAAGTACAAAATAAGCCCAAACATATATGTTCAGAGCAACGGTCGCAAAATGTCTACCTTGGGTAGATAGGATTTTTTTAAAGAATGAATAAACTGAACAATTTATTTAAAAATTTACACTTCCACTAAAAAAACTTATGGTGTACCTACTTCGCTTGTGGAGTAATAACATGCTTAGAACGTTCGCGAACACTCGCCCAATCCCGTCATTCTTCGAGAGTATTGATCGAGATTTTGCGAATGATACTTAGAAGTGACTAACGATCCGGTGACCGGAGTAAGTATTACGACCATCGATCCGGTGAACGGAGAATTAAACCTAGATCCGGCACCGTTGTCATCATATCCATTATGTACTCAAGTTGGCACAATTTCAATTTCGTGTTAATCGTGTTTGAAGAAATGGTAAATATTTATTACCAGGGTATACTATAGTTTGTCATGATAATACTTACTTCTAAACCATTCAGTAATGCATACTTCTAATGATACACCTTTAAGCACCTTTAAAGCTACAGAGTCTCTATATCTATCGATTTCTTCTTTGTAGGCGTGTCTTTATTTGTAACTTCATGTTCACCAGCTCATGTCGAAATCGGGTATTTAAGCGAGCAAATATAACGCAGGACATCACTCACACATTCCAGTTCAGACCACCGAACAGGCAGGACGTCTTGCGGCCGTCTGGGACAAAGTGACTCCGCAAGGCGTGCCGCTGTCTGGGATCATCCGCCCTACACTGTACATTGTGCGCGTACAGTGTAGATAGCCACGAGGAGGTTTAGACTTCCTCATATGCTGTACATATGTTTTTACATATTTTTAATGTGGCCCTAAAGATGGACGATTGATGAATCTACTGAAGACTGACGTTTACCAGCGAGATGCCCCTGGTCACTGCGAGTCCCCTCATAGATGACAGGAGGCAGTCTACGATGGACAACGACTACTCACCATAACCCACCATGGATACTGATGTTGGAATAACCTTGCGAGATACTCTCTGATATAAGTATCATGTATATCAGTGAGTACTACGGAGGAGCCAGTACCAACAAAACGGAACAGCTGATCAACCTACATGGTAACCTCTACAGACGCGTGGTGCCTTCTGATTGGCGGAGAGCTACAAATCAACTTTCGAGCCGGAAATGGGATCGACCTACTTGCAATATCTGCTGTCATCCCATTGGTTGAAACTTCGAAATCATCTTTAATCTTCTTGGATAACTTAAACTTCTTCAGGCTATCTGCGATGAAATTTCTACTCTACAATCAACTCTACTGCTGCTATCTACGATAAACTACTTTGGACGAGGGATGTTATCTACTTGGACTCTTCGGCAACCATAAACTTCTATTGAAACGCTCGCCAAAATGACTAGTATCAACACGGCGAGGATAAAGAAAAACTTATCTACTACAGGACATCACTTCTCTGTTGATACCGACACGTGCACGTCGTGGGGAAGGCACGTCAAGACTGATTGTGACCGACTATCCCAGTCAGTGCTGATGACCAAGATCGGTGTCGTCTCCGTTGTCCCGCCCGCCATGGAACATCGCCAGGAACAACCATCGAGGTGAAGAAGTTAGCTGAGCGTCGACAGTCTGTATGTGGAACCCCCCGAATGTTTGGTGTGGCATATATGGGCTATGTATATATTGAATGTGTGGTCGACGACTCAGCAGCTTAACGGATCCAAAATGGGGAAAGCCTGGCGAGGTACATGGAGCAACGGAGTCAGCAACCTGCGTGCCTATAGAACTTAAGGCCTCCGGGGACGCAGGTTGCAGAGGCGGGGTGGCCCAAAGACAGGACCCCCGGCCCAGTAGCGGATGTAGGCAACAACACCACCTAGCGGATGTAGGCCAGCACCAGACAGCACATCACCGCCGCAGCGAAACAACATAGAGCGAGAGCGACAACCATCAACACACCAACAATAGAACCGACGCAGACATCACATCACACAGATACAACCTACACACCACAACGATGAAAAGTGCAGACATAATGCCGGGTCAACGTGGGATTCTTCACGGGGGCCCATATGGTAGAGGCACTCTAATCCTTAGAACAACAACAACAAGCAGGACATCATTTATTGTATAGACATCGACCAGTGCACATCATACCTGTACACAGGTAACATTATGACTTACAGAAGAAAAACAAAGTTGCTTCTTTCGGGACTCGAACACACGACGTTCTGACTTCAAGTCGGGTGCTCTACCACTGAGCCATAACGCTTATTGAGAAAATGATATACTAATTACCATTTATTAAAAGGCAAAATAACTTAACATATTTAACACGTGACTCATTCATATTCATGAGTTATTATCAGTTAAAATAGAGACTCTGTAGCTTTAAGCAGAAAACGTACTACTGGAACTGTGGGTGTTGATGGCATGGAATGGATATGCAGCACTTGCTGTTCACATTTAAGGAAAAGTGAAGTACCACCATGGTCACTATGAAGTGGTTTGACATTTCATGACCTTCCTATTCAGCTAGCTGTACTTACCGACTCTGAAGAACGCAGTCATGATCACTATTCTGTGACAGTCGCAAAAGAGCTTTCCCAGTTTAATTTCAATAAAACCTTCAAGACACTTCGTCTCAATAACTACCAATGGTTTTCTTTTAATCACAATGCAAACAGGCGCCTCTCAGGACCTTTGATCCTTTGATTTCCCTCAATATTATGGATACATTATGGGTTCAATTAGATTGAATGAACATATCGGTTGTGATACATGGTACTTGACAAAACTGGTCTACGAAGGAAAAACAATACACTAGTGTAGTAATGATAAATCGTGTTTCGACTGCCATACACGTTATTTATACATTTTAAACAAGGCAAGTTAAATAACAAGAGTAAAACATAAACCAAATACAAGCTCTACCTCTCTACATTTGATCTTTCTCATCTTTTTTTAACAGCTGCGTAAAGTTCACACTGATTTTATATAAAGTAACTGTAAACTGCGTGTTAAATCCAAATGTGTTAGGGCAAGTTTGAGATCAATGTAATGAACATATGTAGAACCTTGATTAATTGGTGGATCCTAATCCCGACATAATCAGGCTAATTTTACGGCAGATGCCTACTATTTCAAAACCTACTGACGAATGAACACACATATATATATACATGTATATATATATATATGGTTCTTACATTATTTGAAAATCCACAATATAATCATCTGAATATTTACAATGCAAGTATCTGTAAAAACGTGACCACATTTGTTTCATCATAGAACGTCAATAAACATCGAAAGGAAATAAAATGTCTCGTCTTATTTAAGTCAATTACTACTAAAGGCGTCAGACTACACATGCCGTGTAAAATATCCACCTTATAAAACTAAAGTTATTATTGTTAGAAGTTATATTATGAAAGACGGTGTCAAGAACAGTTCTCATCTCTTTGATCATCACGGTGTTTACATATTATGCGCTTTTGTAACAATTTACAAGTAATATTGTGAACAGCAACATGTTTAGATTAAATGGATGGCCACGCAAGATAGCCTTTTATACATAATCAACATATATACAATACACATACAATGTGTATAATTACATTAAATTACAATCAAATATAAAAAGTTTTGAAAGAACAAATAATCACGAATATTCAAATACTAGTATTAAACATAGAGGATCTTAAGCGAGTTCACGTTATGTTGGTTGATTACCACGAGCTCGGACAACTGATTAGAAACGAACTTCTATCATGTTATGCCGGGTTTCTTAAATACAATATGATATGTATGTATGTATATCATGTCGTAACAAATAAATAGTAGTCACATAGTCCAGTCCGCATCCGTGAATTTTTCCGCGACCCTTATTCACTTTGCGAATATGACACGTCTCGGTTCTATAAATTTACGAGTTTTCCCGGAGTTGTTGCATGAAAGAAATGCGCATTGATACCCGAATTAGATTTATTGGAAATGGTCGTCTGCCCTAAGCAGATGGCATTTATTGCTGGACCATACTGGTTCAGTGTGGGGTTGGTATTGCAACCATGGTGAATACCACGTTCTTGACAAAACACGTTTTCAATTAAATCAGAATTAAAGTATCCAGGATTGATCGACCCAACGCCTGTTAGAATCTCGTCGCAGAGTGCACAGAATCCCAGAATGCAGGAATTCAGATCGTCTCTGCACTCCTTTATCAGCAAATTTTTTCTCTCTGTCAAAGTGACGGATCCTTGAACAGAACTCTCCCAAGCGTTGAAGAACGCAAGATAGTCTTGTAATTGTTGAATGCGAGGGTCATTTTTGGTTATGGGTCGATTCCTGTCCTCAAATATTCTAACGATATCGCGGGTGCTATCTAACAGTTCAATCGTTCCGGACAATCTCTCAGGATCTTTAATTGTTGCCTGGTAGGATCTCATCAAGAACCACATTTCGTCATTCAGAACCGAAGTAGCAAGCTCATTCCTCATTTTTGAAGAAGGGGTCAATTCTATGTGTTCTTTCCTAAGTTTTCTATGAATACGAAATCCAGCCTGAGTGTTGAATCCGAAAGCTTCTTCGAAATGGTCCCAAACAATTTGTTTTCCATTTACCTCCAGGAGTCGACCCTTTGCATTCATGTGACTTAATCTGCTACTTTCAATTCCGTTGCGGATTTTTTTCAAGCAATGTTTGACGTCCTGCATAATAGCAATGTTCCTATTAAAGTCATAAACATCCTTTGTAGAGTACTTTTCTCTCCTAGGGTCACTGGGGATAAGAATTGATGTTAGTGCTCTATTGGCGCTTCCTCCGTCCATCATCAGGTAATCGACGAGGAATCCCTTTTCTTCCAGTCGCTATACGCACTCCCAAAATGTTAAGTAGAGTTGATGCGTTGTTGCTGGCGCTGACGCGAAGTACGCTACTGGCCATCTGTAATAAACACGGTGAAACAAAATGTGTTATTTGTGGAATAAATACTATTTACTATTCTCTATTGAATACCGCAACTCTCCTTTATGGTAGAATTTAAAACAACAGATATAAATGATCACGAAATGTAAAATCTTAAAAAAATAACTTATGTCATGTATACAAAAAACAGGGAAGACAAGAAATTTAAAAAAAGAAGAGATTAGTACAATGTTATGTTAAATGTAAACATGTGTGTAATATGTGGTAGGTGTAGTTCATCTTTTATTTCACTACCATAATTATTATGGACACACACTCACAAAGGAAAATGACAACTTATATATACATGTTATTTCATTTATGTTATATTAACGTCATTCCTTTCCACAACTTAATACTTGTTTTGCTGTAAATGAAATAAATACGAAACAAAGATATTGAATTACCTAAATCCTGTGAATCCATGGAAAACCACTTGAAGAACGTGTGTCGCCATTTTGATAGAAGCTTTCTCGTCAATAATGGTATCTACGTCGTTACACACATCTCCCATGTCTAACATTCCCACGATTGTCCACGCATTCCCTTTTCGTACAATCTAATTATAAGGAAAAAAACTCTTAAGTATACTCTCAAATAGTATGAATAATATAAATAAGAAGACCTTTTTTGCTATGCATTTTTTTTCCGTATCTAATTAAAAGTCGTTTATGACCCTGCACACGAGGTCATTGTGCACTGTATCGAAAAAGAGTCAAACATAGACATACACCGATTTGAACAAAATAGATTATTTTTAAAAGCGAACTATATTCGATCGTTTTTGTTAAACCATGTTTAATGCTTTGTATGTTATAAATATATCATACATGTTACGGTTTCTAACAACTAACATGCAGTGATTGCATGGCTACAGGCAACATGATTTTCATTTTGGCCGGGTTTATTGCCATTTGTTCTTTCAAATGCTGACATTAACAGTAAAAATGTGTAAAATGGCAGTTATTTTATAAACATTCTGTCTGAAACGGTGTCACACACAGGACGTTGAAGCATGATAGTCTGTATAAGAGTAATACAATATCATTATAGTCTGACCCAATAATAATATTTTACCATATATTCACGTTTTCACGTTCTGGTCCGGAATTGAGCTGGCAGCTTACTTATATGGACTTTTTATATTATTATTAGCATTTATTATTATTATTATTATTATTATTATTTATTACTATTAGTATTACTATTATTACTATTATTATTATTATTATTATTATTATTATTAACGAATAGTCCTTATTTTTAAGTGATTTTATACCAGACCAGTTACTGGTCATCGAGGACTGTTTCTGGTCAGCGGATGGTTGTGTTATTTTCATTTTTCATCAGTATTCATCTTATAAATGTTGTATGTAGACAAGAAATATATGCACACGGATTTTTAAACAGAGATATGAGGAGTCAAACGTGAAACAAACCTGTATATCATCCTGTATTGTCATTTCGTCGATAATGATGCCACCCCGCCTTCCAAAACTAGTAACATTTGCTGCCTCCGCCTCTTTCTGCATCCATACCAGTTGGTTTTCGTTTAATCCTGGTTTCTGGGCCACGGAATTCTTATAATACTGAAGGAGACGTTTGGATGGAAGAACCAACATTCCCGAAGACTTCAGGTCGGCGTATGCCTGTGGAGATCTGAAAAGTTCAATTAATATATTGCTAAACGCATTGAGATGGGATGGTTGGCGATCTCAATTTAAATGAATGTTTGACTGTTTTAGGATCAAGGAATACCAGCTATTTATTGACTTATACACAATTATTATAATATACAACTTACCTACAATACATAGAGAGACAAATGCCGATGACTCTTTTATCCCATCTCCGGTATCTATGGTCCTTTTCAGCATTCAAGTTCTTAAGCTGTGATTCCATCAGTACACGAAATTCTTCTGGTGCGCCCTTAATTAGGTTCTGTTGTAGTATAGCCTTCAATTGAACATGATCTTCTTCTGCCATATTGATCAGCTCAGGTCTTTCAGTTTCATCTCGAGATGTCGTCGTCGCTTCGATAAGTGGGGCATTGCTGTCCGTATTGCATCGAGTTACCGTCGCACCTTCAATAAAGGGGTCAATGTTATCTAGAGCCACCGCATTGTCTTCGTTCAGCGGAGCAACACATTTCATCGATGAAGTATCGTAACTGTCATGTTTTTTTTGCTTCGCACGTATACACTTTAAACTCATAAGGCAGTGTACACACGTATCACTCTTGGATAACCAAGGTACTACTCCAGCACATTTCTTAGATCTATGGCGATTTTCAACGGTACTGTTAAAAAACGTTGACCACTTCTCTAGACGTCCCGTTCCTTCGTTGCTCTCGGACACAAGTGTACCTCTACATATGTGTACATGCTAAGAAATGTGTATTAACGACACAACATTTGTCTGAGTAGGTTTTACTTGCTCTGGTAAATCAAGCGAAGTACGCTCTATTGCGTGCTTGTTCACTTTAATGTTCAATTTGTCTTTCTCTATTGTCATATCAATTATAACGGAAGATCCACCCAACAAATGTGTTGTTTGGTGTAACAGTTTTATTGTGTCTTTATCCTTAGTCATGTGTACACCATCATCATAAATGTACTTAGCCGTAGTTTCCTCTAACACATCTACACGCGAAAGCCCACCAAACCCATGATATCGTTTTCCATTTTGGTATACAACTGTTCGGACACAATCTGGAAAGATCTTTGGAATGACTCTGGTGACATAGTCTTTTGATTGTTGTGTTTTCTGCGTCTGTTTGCAGTGATCTTCATAATACATATACACGTCTAAGAACCGAACTGGTCGCACTGCCGTTGGAGTTTGCCTATAGTTATTGCATAGCCTGAAATGAATATTTATTAACATATTGTATTCCAAATTGTTTATTTTACAGAACTATAATCAGATCACTAAGGCAAATGGGTTTACGGTTGGCAGTAACCGCATCGACGGGAATGGCCGCTTTAAATTATGAAGATGGTACAACACTCCACCACTGGGCAGGACTCGGAGATTGTCGGTACAGTAAGGAAGGCATCTTAGAACGTTTGTTGAACGACGATGGTTATGTGACATGTAAACGTGGAATTCTAAGTACTGGTAAGTTTTGGTATCAATCCGTTTTGGTTCATCAAAAAATCCAGATAAGTCTCATCAAACCGAGACTGCAATGTTTTTATATTTATCGTATTCGGCAGTTTCCAAATATGCTTTTTCATACTGTTTTATGATAGACTACTGTGTAAGCATGTTCATGCCTCTTTTCTAAGCACCTTCGACTTTTCCACACTAACAATACACATAAGCTGATCAAAGATAACTTGACTCAGCTAGAAGACATTCTTTAGAGAAGATACAATTTTATAGTTTGTAATAATGTCAGGGCTTTCTTAACAAACGCCCATAATGATAATTATAATGTGTGCACTTGCGCTAATGCTTGTCTAGCGTTATCTTTTTTTTTCGATATCATCTTTTTATAATACAGTACAACCGTTTACCGCAATGTTGTTGATATTACGATTGCGATAATTAACACTAGTTTTGCTAAATGTTATAATGTGTTTTTTTTTTTTTTTTTCCAGATGTACTTGTTATTGATGAAATAGGCATGGTATCTGCCGAGGTATATGAGACTTTAGAATATATATGCCGCATGGTTAAAGGCAAACCCAATGTGTTTGGTGGAATGCAGGTAAATATTTAGTAATGCGTGTGTTAGCCTAATAAATTGGCTCCTATGCATGCAGCTTTTTAAAATGTATGATGGTAGCTGCATATCTGCCTAATGTCTTGTGTAAAAAAACACGACTGGAAAATGACCCCGCACCCCATGTGACTTTCGAACGATATTACATGAGCAGCATACTGTAGAACACTCCAGTGCTCAATAAACTGATCAAATACTAACTAAATTACCGATTTCTATCTGGGTTAATGCTTAACAATGCAATCTACAATATAACACTTTTTCTTAAGAATACCTAATCTATTTGTATTAACAATATTTTAATGATATAATACTGAAATATCTGATTAGATTAAAGTTTTGGTTGTGTAAGACCCATTTTAAAGTTCTATCAGTTAAATTTATTTTAAAAATAAATCTGTGATTGGCGTCCATTTTTCTTCAATTGCCTGTCTAGATGAAAGTAATAAACTGAATTTATGGCCATTATACTATATTTTGCTATGTTCAATCTCTAGATGCTGCATGTCATCTGATCAGATTGTTTATATCAAATGAAAGCTTGAACAAATTCAATAATCAGTCAAATTTGAACTAACAATATTCCACCCTCCTCACCTCTTGTTTATTCCATCTTAACAAATATTTTAATGTAGTTATATTGACCGGTTAGCTCCTGTGGTTACAATATAATTATTTGGTGCGGAAATGTAGGCTGAGATGTGTGTTTCTTATGTATAATAAAGACAAAAAAAGCTGATGTTCAACATACTTGTTTACATATATAGCATGTCATTTTAGATCGTGGCATCTGGTGACTTCAAGCAGCTACCACCTGTACCTAATCTGATGCACAACGATCCAGGGAAATACTATTTAACTTCACCTGTGTTTGATCAAACCTTTGCACATAGAGTGCATCTGAATCAGGTATATACACGCGTTTTAGATTTCTAAACTACACGCATTTCCTCTAACAGTATCCCTCGGGCAAAATGAAAAGTGGGTGCTCTTTTTAAAACATATTGTTTGTTTACTTCAAAAGATCTAAACATTTTTGAACCTTAATATTCTTTTGGATTTTGGATACAAAAGATCGAACATTGAATTTATTTATCCTGTAAACATTTAACACGAAACTAAAACAAATATAAGGCACAATTAAAAATAAGTTTGATAACAGTAGAATCTTAATGGTGCGGAAAAGCATTAAGAAGTGTATTACTTACAGTATCAGGTGGGTCTACATTGTTAGTGAAAAAAAGTAAGACTGATAACTTAATAACTTGAAAACACATTTCTTTTTTTATAACCAACTTCATTAAAATATGTTTACAAGGTTCAGCGCCAACATGAAATACCGCTTATAAAAGCTGTCGAAGAATTATGTGATGGAACACCGTCCTTGGAGACGGACAATTTAATGGCTTCATTAGACAGACCCATAGACGGAGAACCTACTCTTTTGTTTGGCACCAACTTTGACTCTGACTTCGTGAATCAATACAAATTGGATGGCATGACGGGAACTCAATTCACCTACAGATCGACTGACACAGGTATGTGTGCATATACAGTAGTTGCACACCTGTATTAAATTGTAGGACATTTTACCATAATTTGCCTTTGTATATACCTCTTTATGTATTGCATATGAATGAAAAGTATATACATCCAACAGGAACAACAGCATTCACTGAACAGATGCAGTCACTCCAACAAGCAATACAAAATTACATACAAACTATAAATTGCAATTCAAAAGGTACATCCCAAAATAATAAGGTTGCCAACAGGGGTACCACGGTCAGTGGCAAAATAGACCACTGGGGAGTTTAATCTGGTTGAAGGGTGCACATAACAAAGTCTTTCCCACTGAGTCTATTTTTAGTATACTGGCCGAAGGCCAGCAGAGCTTATGTGATGTCGAATTGTCTGTCGTCTGTCCGTCTCCGTTAACGTTAACATATTGTTGAATTCAAAGGAAGCTCAGATGAGTTCGAAAACTAGCCCAGATCGGACCAGTAACTACGGAGTTATGGTCCCTGGTTTGTTTTTTTTTAAATGTGCTATATTTTGCCTGCTTAACACAATAGGGCCTTCGGATTTCATCCATGGACACCATAATAACCAGTCGAGCGATACATGCCACTTGTTTTACCTTTTTCTCGTTTTTTTTTAAAATAAATAATAACATATATAACAGTAGTTCTTGTAGACCGAACTGAATATAGATATAAAAAACGAACACAAAAAGTAGCATTCAAGGACGACTGGAAAACCACAAACACACACAGAAACAAAGAACAACATTAAAAATGAATAAAAGGCCAAATAAGACATCACAAACACAAAACGTGTTGACAATAGGGCTACCGCCTTGGAACGGTCAGTGGCAAAAAAGGCCGCTGGGGGTTTAAACCAGGTTCTATGGTGCACCAAACCTCAAACTTACCCTACCGTCAACCCAATAAAACGGGACAGTGTAAATAAAGAAATCCCTGCCATGAACTATTCTCTAACCAACAATGCAGCATTAATAGACAATATAAGTAAAACACAAAGATGCTCGTGTATATATAAATACAAAGAAAACAATAGCCTAGAAAGCCACAAAAAGGTACACAATGACTTGGCAGAAGCCATAGCAACAAGAAAATAAACTATTGAGGGCACGACAAGACAAGACTGCAGACACACATCAAACGTCACCGTCCTTTTGGGCTTTAGGTAGACGTCATCATAGGCTCCACAGCCTGTCCGGTCATCGCACAATTAAAGAGGAAAGCATAGTTGCGAACTGTAAATGGGTCCACCACCAAGCATGCAGTGCGTTGCAATATGATAGGGTCATAAACGTTTTAACACGTTTAACAAAGATAGTATGAAAGGGATCGTGACCAAGGATCTTACGAAGTTTGTAAATCACGTCACCGTAGAAGTCTGGTTGTGATGGTCCTTGTCGCAGAAGAATCCTTAAATTACTTTTATATTTTGAAAGAAGATCAGGGTTCCGATAATAAAATTTTGCAAAGGTTTTACGAAGTTTATGGCAACGGTATCCGTGATGGAGTAGCTTTTTAGTTATACAAATATTACGAATATTGAAGTCCTCAACAAACACCAAAAGTACAAATAAACTATATGTATGCACGCCTTTCAAGATCGTATGTGTTCGTCCTTTAATTCAAATTACAGGTGATGCAAACATTATACCTAACAGATTATTGTTACAGTAAGTGTTTGTAACATGAAACAAATTTTGATTTTATCTTTTCATCTGTAACATTCTATTTCATTTCAGGTGACAAGAATTATCTAAGGAAGATTGCGGCACCAAAGGTAATCGCGCTCAAAGAAGGAGCCCCTGTCATCCTTATACGGAACATTTCCAAAAACTTATGTAATGGGATGAAGGGAACAATTCATTCCCTGAAGGAGGGACATGAACCAGTTGTAAACTTTAACCACAAACTTTTTCCGATAAAGAAATGTGTGTTCGAAGTTTATGACGCTTCAAGTTCTTCAATAAAGGCAACAAGAGTTCAATACCCACTAAAATTAGCATTTGCGTTGACTGTACATCGCGCGCAGGGCCAAACGCTCGAATGCCTCGAAGTTGATTGCGCCACCTTCTTCGCCGCTGGTCAGCTTGGTGTCGCTATAGGTAGGGCGGTGGCTACGTCCAAGTTAAGAGTAGTTAATTACAACAAAAACGCTACACGGCTAAGGCATACAACACCCGTCTACAATTAGTATAGGCACATATATAACAAAAATGAATTACTCGATTTCAGTTGTTGTAAACATTCTGTTGTGTCTGTAGATATAGGTAAAGAAACAGCTGCTCGCAACTTCAGTATAGATTCAGAAACAGATGGTGACACCTCAATAAACACTGCTAATAATGAAATGGTTCAAATCGGCAGCGAGTCTGAGGTACAAACAATTGAGTCAGAAACTAGCGAAATTGTCCACTCGGAACATGGACAAGCTGTTGACATCGAAGAATTTTGTCGCATACACTCAATGCGCATCGCAGAAATGGACAAAAGTCGTTTTGTTGCTTTCATCCAAAAAAATATTGCGGCAATCTTACCTACGACCGGTCGACCGAAAGAGGCATGGGCGACATCCTACAAGATGATGCACCAATTCTTCCTTTCCGATGAATATACAAAAGAAATGAAACTACTGTTTCAGGTTCAAGAACTCCAAACGAGTCAAAATGCGTGGGCAACCAAGCTGGTGTTTTATATCCATAAACACATGATACATGCCACAGCGTCAGATATTATTAAAAGGCAACACAACTCAGTCGAATCAACTACAACAAACAATAACGTTAGTGACGCAGGAATGGCAAAGATAAGGTACGTTGCTGGAGCATGCCTTGCCAAAATAACCGGACGACTAAGAACAGCTGCCTCGTCAAATATGACCAGTTTGGCGCATAAATATATGCGAACACTTGCGTATAAGAAGCAGGCTCTCTTGTCTACACTAAGGGAGACAGAGGCCGTTGTTGTTACTGAAACCAATATGCCAGAGACATTGACAGAAATAGCAGAAAAACAAGGACCAACGAGAGGATTGTATTGCATGGGTGACGATGTGTTTGCCTTCTTCGTGAAGTTACACGATGTAATTTTGAATTTGCTTACAACGTCCAGATTTGATTAACACGGAAGTGACATATACTTGAAATGTATTGATTATTTAATCAACAGCACTTCTCTGACTACTGCATGGGGTGAATTATTTCCGGCGTCAAACACTTCCATAGAGGAAGTCGGTGTGACAACAGAGGGTCTACTGCACGACATGTATACTGCAGTCGCAGAACATTACCTGAGAATAGCCTTTGTTGACGCTTTCCCAGAAAAAAGAAAATGGCCCTTAGAGCCACAATTGAGGGTTCTACTTCCGGAAAAAAAAAGAAAAACGCGAAAAAAATTGTTGCCATTACGCCCAGCAATACGTGTCCATCATGCAGCCGAGTGTGCATTGAAGAGCCTCAGCGAGAAGAAGACCATAGTATCTGCTGTGACTCTTGCAATCGATGGTTTCATCAACACTGTCAAGGCGTAAAGAAAGCATCTACCTTAAAAGTATGGAAATGCAGCATTTGCAAAAGAAGTAAAAAAAAGAAGACTGCATCTGAAGTTTAATGCATTCGCCATGTCTATAGGCATTGTGATTGAGAAAGATGTGACACGTACAATAAAACACCGTACGCGTACTAGTGAGACATGATAGACGTGCCAGTGAACCATCATTGACTTGCCAGTAGTTATAAACACATTGTTTTTTTAACATAAACATTGTCGTGTTGTTTTATTCTCAATGTTACGAGAGGTATCGTCATACTATTTTTACAATGTATGCATGTTAATATGTTCAGTTATATGTATAATTGACGAGGCGTTAATAAGGTTAATACGGGTATATTCTTCTTCTTCTTCTTCTTCTTCTTCTTCTTCTTCTTCTTCTTCACGTCATCCGTTTATTAATAGATGCACGATTGTGCAGCCAACATCTATTGCAAAATGGGGTCAATACGGTTTAAATATAGAAAGAGAATGGAATAAACTATATAAAATACCTTTCATTTGCACAAAAGATACAAAGTTACAATGGTTTCAAGTAAAAATGAATAACTGCTACAAACCTCCTTTTGACAAAAATGAAAATAAAAAATGAGAATTCATGTAGTTTTTGCACTGATACTTCAGAAACCATTACTAATCTATTTTGGGAATGCAGACATCCAAAAAAAAATGGAATAATTTCAAGATTACTGAAAACAGAAAAGAATATACAAAATTAACCGAAATGGACCATGACAATTATTTTATGTTGTACCATTCAATATGACATTGTTTTAAATAAATTACTTCTACATGCAAAATACTTCATATATAAAAGCAAGTTAGATCTGGGAGATTGCCATTTTTTGAAAATTTTAAACCACAAATTAGATACCTATATCATACTGAAAAAATAAACGCTATTAATAATAATCAGTCGGAAAAATTTGAAAAGCCCTGCTTGGCATATAAAACCCTTTTTTTTTAGATAATCGAATCCTTTTTCACTAAATGTTACTCTGTGCTTTTAAGTAAATAACAACGACAAAAACACCAGAAATTGTACTTACTTGTAAATATATTGTTGCACTAAAATTCACACTGTTCCCATAGAGTAATGAAGAGTCACATCTCCATAGAAACATTTTGTCCGTTTTTTTTATATATATGTATTTTTCTCCACAACTATTTTTTCCCAGAATATAATAGGAAAACTCAGTGGAGATATTACATAGATCTGTTAAAAAGTCACATGTATGTCTCATTGTTCTAATATTGTGATTGTCTATATAACGGAACTCTCTTTCAATATAAATATATGTAAATCATCCACTGTTTTAATTGAAAAGAAAAAGGTTGTTTGCAATTTTAGAATGAAGGCAAACAAATAATAAATACAGAGATGGAGCCCATACCCCAATATGGGTGAAAAGTCGCGATTTCTAGCGATATTTTTCAGCACTTCTGATTGGCTAATTATGTCGTGGCCACTACTTAAATAATTCGTGGCCACGAGATAAATTATTTTTCTCACATGTCACGTCTATGCCACCGTAAGCTTCTGTAAATATTTTTTTTGTATTATATTTAACTACATATTTGATGCATATTTTATCACATAACTGTACGGTTTGCTGAGGGGTGGCCCACCACGACCCTCACAAACCTATGACGGGGTGAATAAATGGATCACCATTAATTCGGTGATTGAAATTTAAAAAAAATAAAAAATAACAGTTTGTTTATCCTCGCTATGTTGCTAAACGCATTTTAGCGAGCATTTCGAAAAAGATTACGATTGCCGAAGAGTCCATGGAAGCCGAACGTCTTCCTCCAAAGTGGTTTACAGTATATTGCTAGTGTCACCGGCACACGGGGTGGGCACACGACAAATGTAGCTCTTGCAGGTATGGTTGGTATCCGTCGGTGGCTCAAACAGTCTCTGAAGACGGCTCTTTTTGGTTCCACGAACGTGTTATCGGTTTTAAGACTTGAAAAAATATACTTTCGGTTTCATTCGAATGGTGCCGTCGACATAGATGGTAAACACGTTCTAATCTAATGTATATCGCGTATACAACAAAACAAACAGCAATTAAAAATCAGTATGTTCACTTCTTCTTCTGTATGCAAAATGACTACAAATTTCCTATACTGCGGGTTACACACTATCCTTAACAATTCTACAGGAACCTACCTACCTTTAACCTTCTCCCAACCACATGGGGTAAAAAAGAATGGGGGACACATGTGTCTCAGGCAACCCGACCCTACCTAGGAAAACCTGCCGTCCCTGGATATATTTTTTAAATATTTTTTATTAGTTGAAATGTAAGTTTTTAATTAAATGTTATCAACATTTACTTGTTAAACAAAAGCCCACCTACCCTAACTAGAATTTTTGAGACCGTTCCCGAAAACAAACTCTTTTTTTTTGTCTAACCATAAAATAATAACAGCCATTTTTTCTGACCTAATACACATGTACAATATATTAATTTATTATACCTCACTCAAAATTCTCTATGTAATTTCCCCATTCCCGATCAGTCAACAATTGGTTATGTTTCATGGTAATGTTTCATGGCATGAAACATTATCTCGTGCATACCGATCATTATCTCGTGCATTACCGATCAGTCAACAATTGGTAATGTTTCATGGTAATGTTTCATGGCATGAAACATTAAATCTTGAAAATTTGTTTCAAGTTCTTTATTGTTGTTAATAAAAAATAATTGCTGATTAAATGAATTTTGATGTTTGGTATAATAAAATAAATATCACATCCCATGGAGGGTGATAGAACATATTGTCAACCCTCGATGTGGTAATGTCCACCTCGGCTAAAGCCTCGGCTAAAGCCTCGGTGGACATTACCAATCTCGAGTTGACAATATGTTCTATCACCCTCCATGGGATGTGATATTTATATAGTATGTTCAAATGTATAATATTAGAAACCTTACAGTTTTGTTGAGAACCAAAATTATCAGATTTATTAGTGCAACTTTAAAGAGAAGAAAAGTTGACTACAAAAACGGAGAAGCAATTGACATGTTATCTCAGTGTGTGTGTGTGTGTGTGTGAAAACAGCGAAGGTAAGAGAACTACGTAGTTAATTCATATAGATCTACTATGATATAGACTGTCAAGTTGGCCAGAGTGTGTTTTTTATAGCCTATACTATAGGATTTATCATAGATCTATACTGTATGCTTCAAACTTACAGCGCCGATTTAATCTTTTATTTATTTAAAATAAAGCCAACTCATAATTTAAATATATCTATATAAATATATCGTCAAACGAATACTTACCAAAGAGCAAGGTCTGATGCACCGTCCATATTTTTATAATGAATATCCTCTTCCAGGACCTCACATTATGAATCGCCAGCTGTTAAAAGTGCGCATGACGTCAGAGCTCACTCACGACGTCACGAACGTTCTATATTTTAAACCGTGTGTTCTCTACGAAATATATTTTGTAAATAAGAATTGTGTACGCCGTTTATATACAAATCAAGGTAAAACAAGATTAAGTAAAAATACATATTTTAATCGCATCGTAACGTTACATTTATAATTTGGTCATATATTTGTTCAGACAAAAAGTACCAGAAAATTAACTGCGGGACCGGAAGTGGGAAGCCTCCAGGTAACAGGCAACTCTTGTCAAAAATATTTAACTTGATAAAAACACTTTGAGTGTAAATATTCTTATTATATATATATCGTCTGGTTTATACTTAAACGCACTTTCGATTGAGATATATTTTATATATCTCGTCCGTCTCAAAGTGTCTATTCGGAACGGCATCGATTTACTTGAACTCCTGTACTCTTTCTATAGAGTATAATAAAACGATGGGTGGGGTATATATTTTTATTTTTTCATCATTTTATTCCTACACAACATATACCCTTCAAATTTTATGAGGGAACGGGATGATTTGTATAAATCTGAGAAAGAGGTATGCAACAATGCTTTTGGTGAAGTGTCAAAAAAATTGGGTCATTGGTTCATGAGAAGTTTATGAAAGATATTTCTATTTTTAGTAATGGCTGTCATATTTGTTGACGGATTGGGATGATTTGTATAAATCTGAGAGAGGACCTTCAGGGATGCCTCTTGTGAAGTTACTCTTGATGTCTAGTTTTCATGAAAATCCATCCAGTAGTTTCAGAGGAGTAATCGCCGCAAAAAAGTTTACGGACGGACACCGCAACACAGCATAAGCTCTGGCTAAAAATCAATTCGGCCAAAATTTCAAGATGGCCACCACAGCTAAAAATAGATTTTAAATACAGTTTTGTGACGACTTCTCAAAATCATAAGGGGTATTGATTTGGAACCATTACCAAATTGACTGGCATGACATGTAGTTGGTACGGAACAAAATTCATTTTGATTTAATATTGTTTACATCAAGTATCGAAAAAACTTGTGGCGACTTCTTCTCTGAAACTACTTGATGGATTTCAATGAAACTTCACAGTGATGTTGCCCTTAATGTCTAGTTGGTCCTAGCAAGTTTGTCTCTATTATTTGGTCCTAGCAAGTTGGTATCTATTAAGAGGCAGTGATTTTTTAACAACTGTGTGATTAAGAGTCCTGGGACTCACTGCCTTCAGGATTTATGAGCCCTTGGAAAAAATTTCGAGTCCCGTTTTGATTAAATAAGTGTTTTTTTTTGTGTTTTTTGGCAGTACCTAAATCTTTCCTCTACTTGGGTGGCCTTTAATATTGGTATTTTCATAATATTAAAAACAAGACCATCTTATCTGTTTCAGAAAGAGATGAACCTCAGTAAAACGATCCTCAGATCAACCGAATCATCTGCAGATCGAAAGAAATGCAGCCAGAGTTTTTCCTCATTTTTACATGTTTTCTTTTGTGGAATTTTATCAGCGCTGTTTAAACACTCGGCATTTAACAGAAGAACATACATGTGCGTGCCATGCTAGCGAACTTTTGTAACACTGATTATGATTGGTCAGATGCGGCCTGGCTTTCTGTTGCCGAGAGATACACTCGAAAATGTTAAAGACAGAGATACAGAAAAAAGGTGTGCGCCATTATAAACAGAACTGTGATAATTCCCGATAGGATTTCTATGTCTCATGTGGCTGCACATATTTTTTATTTGAGAGTCCCTAGCAAATACAATGCGTCCTAGACGCAAAATCACTGAAGAGGGAGCTGTTCACTCTTCTTGGTCGGAGGGCTGGCGTGGCGCAGTTGGTAGCGCGGCGGATTTGTAACCGGAGGCCCCGGGTTCAATCCTCTGTGGTGCCACTGAGTTCCGTCGGTGTGTTCTTGGGCAAGACACTTTCCCTTAGCCCCGTCCGTCGGATGGGGACGTAAACCGGGCGGTCCTGTGTAGCGGTCTATCCTCCGAGCACGTTAAAGAACCATAGGAATCTATTCGATAATAAGAGTAGGGCAGGTTCCCGGATTCCTATGTATCCTTCCCCCTCTCTCTGGGTCGGCTCTAAATAACCTATACTGTGTTGATGAGCCGTTAAACAACATTCAATTCAATTCAATTCTTGGTCGGAATCTGATTCATGTAAAGTTGCGCTTGGCTGGTCTTGGCCATCTTCTTCTTTGCTTAGTTTATCGAATGTTACCTTTATCATGTCCCAGTTTGCTACATTCATTGTAGGCTTCATCCCATACTTCTTTTTTTTTGAAACTTTGTTTCCTACGCAGTGAAACATTTTTTCCATTTCGAGTATATCGTTGGCATGAATGTATCCTACACAATATTCAGTGAAGAGACTTATTTCATCTATACCACCTTTAGACTTCCCATTTTGTGCTGAACTGGCAAATATGAACACCTTCATGTGTTCTGAAAATCCCATAGTAGTAAAACGTGCGGCGTAACAACTGTCTATTATAATTATGTTGATGTCTATATCCAAATCATTGATAAACACGTTCAATTCATCGAAAAGTAGGTAACGTTCGTCCTTCCCAGCCTTAAGATAAAAACGGTGTCCTTTTCTTCCTTTGACTCCAGTACTAGCCGATACATAAACGAACAGGATCAATTCTTTACAATTTTTTCGTGTTTCTGGAATTATTTTTTTAATATCTTCGAACCGTTTGTTCAAATTGTGTCGACGCTTATTGCCTATCCCCGTGACGTCTGCGGCGCATATACTTTCAATTACCTCAAAATGTTTTTTTGTCATTACACTGTACATCTCGTCTGCATCTACTTCATATTCTTCAGATTCTATGATGATTCCAACTTGCATCTGGTGTCTGAATTCTGTTGTTTTTTTGTTTTTCTTGTGCTTCCTCGAAGAATCTAATTTGGAAACTAGCTCTTGCCTGCTTACAGCCATGTTACGGTTGATTTCCTGTTGACTATTGTCAGAGCCAAAAATCTCTACATGGATCACATCCAGGACAATCTTCTACACAACCTTTGAATAGAAAGAATTTGAAATATTACAACTTCAATGTGTGGTTAATATTTAAAAAAAAATAAAAAATTATATATAATATTTCTAAATTTCCGTTTTTCCCAGGCGAGCATCTTGAGGCATGGGGAAACGATTTTTTTATTATTCAAATATGCTTAACAATGACTTTTATACCCTTAGCAAAAAGAAAAGGTATTTTTCCATTTAAATTGCATTGATTTACCATTGCTATACCATTTGTTTCAGAAAAAACATTGGAACAACATTTATTTGAAGAAAAAGAAATGGTGCTTCTTACAGATAGTCAACAAAACATTGATTATTGACCATTTATATCCATTTATTTAAAAAAAAATGGATTTTCAATTGTACAAGAAAGTCAAGATACAGAAATGAATCCATTGGTTTACCACTGAAATGCCATTTTATTACTTTAGATATTTTTAAGTAGGTGTAATATAAAATGAGAATTCCTTGAAGCCATTTTAAACAATTGATATTTACCATTTATTTCAACATATAAATCAATGTGATTCTGACAATGAGTGCTAAGAAACCCGGACACTCAGACTTTATTTTTGGAGGGAAAATATAGCAACTTGAAATGTTCAGTGTTAATGATTAATGATTAAAAAGTAAGTGTTTTGCTTTATGCTATAATGTCTAATTGTGTGAAAACATCTTATTCATGTAATAGTTGTAATTGAGAGAGGAAATTTCTATTTATAGTCAGTAGAAAGATCTTTTTGAAATGAAATCTGTATTGTCATTCTGTTTTCTCACATTCAACCTTCGCAGTGCATTTGTAATTTGCAAATGAAAAAGTATCAAATAATAAAAAGAATATATGGAGTGTCTGTTGACATTTTGCGAGTAAGCTTGTATTTTTTTTTTTTGTCGTGCCCAGTTTTATTAAGTACCCTGGTTTATGTCGAGCCCGCTAACAGAGAGCTCGACTAATGGATAACATTTCTTTTCACAGTAAGTGCCTCTGTACATGCGTGTGTGCTTGCTTCCATATTACGTCCAAGTTAAGGTGCCAGTTCTGTTTATCTGGACGTCTAAGATAGGGATAGTGTACGCCCAAACTGCATCAACTACAGTACAGATCACGCGAAACAAATATTTTACTCTTTCATGCCGAGTGAGGAATTTACAAATCGCGTAATTACGCGGAGTTTCGCTGATAAAACTACTCGGAGTGGAAAAAGCTTCTAGGCGTACTTACGCCACGAAAGTTATTGCCGAGTCGAACTGCACAGGTCAAAGGTGCAACTTTTTCTAATTGCAATAATTTTAATGCATAATTATTCAATAACTTTAGAAACAAGAGGACTAGGATGGCCCTAGATCTCTCACCTGGTAATCATGGGCAATAAGTCTGGTGTGTCAAGTCTGGCATGGGTATTTTTTAATTTGTCCCACTTTCTTCTATCAATGAGATTTCATAACAAGAGCTTCAACCGAAAAATCATTCAACCGAAATATGGCGATGATATGAACAACTAGGCTTGATACTGATTATTCTTGTCAAGTTTCGTCTATATCCAGCCAAGGGTTTAGGAGAACTAGCCCGGAAAAAAATTGTGGTATCAAAATCCTTTAAAGGGCCATAACTCTGCCAAATATCTGTAAACCGGATCGTAGATGATGACATGCACAACTAGGCTTGGTGCTGATCATCCCTGCAAAGTTTCATTGAAATCTGGCGAGGGGTTCAGGAGAAGTAGATCAGACAAAGTTTGTGTATTAAAACCTTTAAAGGGCCATAATTCTGCCAAAAAAATTATTCAACCAGAATACGGCAATGATTTGCACAACTAGACATGGAATTGATCATCCCTAAAAAGCTTCGTTTAAATCCGGCCAGGGGTTCAGGAGAACAAGTCAGAACAAAGTTTGTGTATTAAAACCTTTAAAGGGCTATAACTCCGCCAAAATCATTCAACTGGAACATGGTGACTATGTACAACTAGGCTTGGTACTGATCATCCCTGCAAAGTTTCAATGAAATCCGGCCAAATGAAGGCCAAAATAAAGCATATTTCAGAAAATCAAGGGCCATGACACCGATGTAAATGGTCCAATCTGGATGTTTTTTGAACTTGTCCAAGCTTTCATTGATATTAACAATCTGGTAAAGTTTCTTAAAGATCGGATGAAGATTAAGGCCCTATCGTCTTAACAAGGCAAAATATAGGATTTTTAACTAAATCAAGGGCCATAACTCCACTGTTACTGGTCCGATCTGGCTGGTTTTCGAACTTGACCAAGCTTGAATTGATATTAACAATCTAGTAAAGTTTCATAAAGATCGCATGAAAAATGAAGGCTCTATCAACTTAACGAGGCAAAATATAGGATTTTTAACTAAATCAAGGGCCATAACTCATCTGTTACTAGTCCGATCTGGCTGGTTTTCGAAACAGCCTGAGCTGTCATTGATATAAACAATCAGGTAAAGTTTTGTAAAGATCAGATGAAAGATGAAGGCCCTATCGAATTAACGAGGAAAAATATAGCATTTTTAATTAAATCAAGGGCCATAACTCCGCTGTTACTAGTTGATCTGGCTGGTCTTCGAAATTGTTTGAGCTTTCATTTATACAAACAATCTGGTAAAGTTTGGTAAAGATCAAATGAAAGATAAAGGCCCTATCTTCTTAACGAGTCAAAATATAGCATTTTTAACTAAATCAAGGGTCATAACTCTGCTGTAAATGGTCCGACCTAGCTGGTTTTCAATTTTTTCTGAGCTTTCATAAATATAAACAATTTGGTAAAGTTTGGTAAAGATTGGATGAAAGACGAAGGCCCTATTGTCTTAATGGGGCAAAATATAGCATTTTTAACTAATCAAGGGCAATAACTCCGCTGTTAATGGTCCAAACTAGCTGGTTTTCGAACTTCGAGCTTTCATTGATATTAACAATCTGTGCAAGTTTGGTAAAGATCAAATAATAAATGAAGGTGCTAGAGTGTTCACAAGGCTTAATACGGCATTTTTCAGCAAAACAAGGGCCATAACTCCGGTGAAATTATTTTGATCTTGCCGGTTTTCGAACTTGTCCGAGCTTTCATTGATATAAAGACACTGGCAAAGTTAAGTAAAGGTCCGATTAATATTGAAATCCCTAGAGTGTTCACAAGGCAGAAAATAGCATTTTTCAGAAAAAACAAGGGCCATAACTCCGGTGTTACTGTTCAGATTTAGCTGGTTTTCGAACTTGTTCGAGCTTTCATTGATATTAACAATCTGTGCAAGTTTGGTAAAGATGGCATTTTTCAGAAAAAACAAGGGCCATAACTCTGGTGTTACTTACCCAATTTAGCTGAATTTCAAACTTGTCCAAGCTATCATTGGTATTAACAATGTATGCAAGTTTGGTACCGATCAAATAATAAATGAAGGTGTTAGAGCGTTCACAAGGCAGAAAATAGCAATTTTCTGAAAAAAATCAAGGGTCATAACTCCGGCGTTACTGATCCGATTTGGCTGGTTTTCGAACTTGTCCGAGCTTTCATTGATATTAACAATCTATGCAAGTTTGGTAAAGATCAAATAATAAATGAAGGTGCTAGAGTGTTCACAAGGCTTAATATGGCATTTTTCAGCAAAACAAGGGCCATAACTCCGGTGAAATTTATCTGATCCGGCTGGTTTTCGAACTTGTCCGAGCTTTCATTGATATAAAGAAACTGGCAAAGTTTCGTAAAGATTCGATTAATAATGAAGGAGGGGATAACATATGTGAGTAAGAATTGACTAAAACAACAAAGAAATATGTAAAAAAACAAAAAGAAAAAAAAAAGTTCCAAGTGTGGGGTGTGGTGGGTGGGGGGCGTGGTGATGGGGTGAGAGTGGGGGGGAGGGGGGTTGCAACATATATGTATAAGAATTGACAAAAGCAAACACAGAAATATGTGGGGTGGGATGGGGTGGGGTGGGGTGGGTGTGGAGCGTGGGTGAGAGGCAGGAGTGGGTTCGGCTCCCTCTCCCCCCCCCCCCCCCTCTAACCCGCCCCCACTCCCTTCCACACTTTTTTTTTTTAACTATTTCTGTGTTGTTTTAGTCAATTCTTACACATATATGTTGCAACCCTCCCCGCCCCCACCCCCCCACCCCTCCATCTCTCACCCCATCACCACCCCTCCACCCCCACCCCGCCCCAGACTTGAAACTTTTTTTTTTTGTTGACATATTTCTGTGTTGCTTTTGTCAATTCTTACACATATATGTTGCAACCCTTCGCGCCATCCCCCCTCCCCCACTCCCCCCGCCCCACCACCCCTCGCCTCTCACCCCACCCACCACGCCCCACACTTGAATTTTTTTTTTTTTTACATATTTCTGTGTTGTTTTTGTCAATTCTTACACACATATGTTGCCCCCTCCCAAACCCCCAACGCATTCCCGCCTCTCACCCCATCACCCCACCCACCACGCCCCACACTTGAAACTTTTTTTTTTTTTTTTTTTTTTTTTTTTTAAATATTTCTATGTTGTTTTAGTCAATTCTTACACATATATGTTGCAACCCTCCCTGCCCCCACCTCCCCACAGCCCCCGCCTCTCATCCCATCACCCCACCCCCACCCCACCTCTCACCCCATCACCCCCACCCCACCTCACACCCCATCACCCAACCCATAATGCCCCACACTTGAATTTTTTTTTATTTTTTTTTACATATTTCTTTGTTGTTTTAGTCAATTTTTACACATGTTGCCCCATCCACACACCCCCAACCCACTCCTGCCTCTCACCCTCCCCCCCCCACCCCACCCCCACTTGAAACTATTACGTTGTTTTTTTAATATTTCTGTGTTGCTTTTGTCAATTCTTACACATATATTTTGCAACCCCCCTCCCCCCACACCTCTCACCCCATCACATCCCCCCCACCCCGCCCCACACTTGGAACTTTTTTTTTTTTTACATATTTCTTTGTTGTTTTAGTCAATTCTTACACACATATGTTGCTCCCTCCCACACACACCCCACATTCACTTGACCGAAAAAAACCTTTGTACTATAAATGGACTGGTCCAAATTCAAAGAAAGGACATTCCATTACACATTCATAGTGGGGTAAGGATTAAATCTCCTTTGTATTTTTGGCTTTCAGAAAAAAGACAAACACAAATTGTACGATTTTAAGATTTTATTTTGATTCTGATTTTCCAAATATGACCACAGAGAAAAGAGCAAGTCTAATTGTACTGGTGAGATATTAACCTAATTCTCAGGAGGCATTGCATAACATGATTTGTGACCTGGTCACACACCTGCTATATTTATGGATATTGATCATTCCATTTATGTTAAAAAAGGTGATTTGGAGAAATTGGAGCAGCATGTAGGCTATACTAAGGTTGATGTTGTAAATTGAATTGATATATAGCTTTATAATTAAAATTTGTGGTAACATTATGGCATTTTTTATAAAAAGATACATTCTTTAGACTAGGATAAATTTGAATGAGATTATAATGTTGCATAGGTAATGTTGCATAATAAATTATAATATTTAGGAATATAGGAATTTTGCTGTTGATGACAAGTTGGTCCTAAATAAAAATCAGGTTGGCCTAAAATTCATGATGGCATGGCTAAAAATAGATTTTAAATGCAGTTATATGGTGACTACTTCTCTAAAACCATAAGTGGTTTCAGTTTGGTTTTACCTAAAGGACTTTCATACAATTTTACAGGAATGTTGGTCTTGATGTTCAGTTAGTCCCAAGTAAAAATCAGGTTGGCCGGAAATTCAAGATGGCTGCCACAGCTTAAATACAAGTTTGTGGCAACCACTTCTCAAAAATCATAAGTGGTATTGATTTGGAACCTTTAATAACATGACTGGCATGAAATCTAGTTGGTCTTAACCAAGATTCATTTTGATTCAATGTCAAACATGGCCGCCATGCAGTGGCCATCTTTGTTTACATAGTGATATAGGAAAAACTTGTGACGACCACTTCTCTGAAAGTGTTGGTCTTATTTCCATAAAACTTCACAGGTTCCCATAGATGATCTGGCTATCAGAATCCTCTTGTTCATTTTGTTTACACGATAGAGGTCACATTTCTTGAGCAATCTTATTCAAACTTGCACAGATTGTATATAACCATCAGATCTCGGATGAGTTTGATAATAGGAAAGATCGGACCAGTAACACCAGGTTATGGCCCCTGAATTAGCAAAAAATACACCCGTTTGAAAAACAATTGCGTATTCCGGACGATAACTCCGAAACCATTACACCTACACTCATGAAACTTCATAGGTACATTTTCCTAGGTGAGAGGAGGAACCCTATTGTTTTTGAAATCATGAGTAGGTCAAAGGTCAAAAGTCTAGGTCACCGTGACCTTGTATAGACAAACACATTCCAGATGATAACTTCGAAACCATAACACCTACACTCATGAAACATCATAGGTACATTGCCCTAGGTGAGAGGAGGATCCCTATTGTTTTTGGGGTCATAAGATCAAAAGTCAAGGTCACCATTCCGGATGATAACTATAACTCCTACACTCATGAAACTTCATAAGTGCATTGTCCAAGGTGAGAGGAGGACCCCTATTGTTCTTGGGGCCAGTAGGTCAAAGGTCAAGGTCACGCTGGGTGACCTTATATGGAACTATGCATTCTGCACAGTAACTTCAAAATCATAGCACCTACACTCATAAAACTGAAATTTCACTGAAAGAATTGGGCAAAATATAAGTGAGTGTCAGTGAAATTTTGATGAAATTTCACGAGAATTGCTAAAAAAAACAAAGAAATCTCAGTGAAATTTTACCAAAATTTTGGTGAAATTTCACCAGAAATGCTCAAAATAACAATGAAATCTCAGTGAAATTTCACCAAAATTTCAGTGACATTTCAATGAACAATACACCAGTTCAAGAACAATTCAAAAATTTATAATGTTCAGTCTACATCACTTAGAAGACCTACATGATCATACTTGGTAAAATCTTGCATATGATACTGAATCAAATAATATCTGCAGTGCTGAAAACCGTTTTTCTATCAACAACTAAAAAAAAAAGATCAAATCTACGAAAACATATGACAGTAGGGATTTGGCTTTAAAATACTGTTTCCGCTGTTTACATTTAGAAATTTCCTCTTTCAAATACAACTATTACATGTATAAGATGCTTTGATACTATAAGTAATGTAAGTATAGTCACAAAACACTTCCTTTTAATCATTAAATGGTGCAAGGAAAAGCTATAGTTGTTGCAATTTCCTGCCAGAAATTCAAAAGAGTGTGCATTTTATTTACACTTTTGTCAGAATCACTTTGCATTTTATTTGTACTTTTGTCACAATCACACTACTAAACCAATCAATTTATCTTCATATTAAACTTGCTACAAATATCAAGGTAGCGGTCCTGTGATGTATTTTGATATAAAACAACACAATTTGCCAATTATACATTCGGAAAATCTTTAAAATTGAGGTTTTTTTTCCAGGCTTTAATTATCTATATATATCATTTCCCCGGGATCCCAGCTGCATTTTCAGTAGGGTGAGTTATATGATGTACTATGTGAGCATATATATCTGTCTGTCTGTCCGTCTGTCTGTCTTTCTAACTGAATAAATGTGTAGAGAGAGAGAGAGATATGTCATTGAAATTTCAATCAATTAATTTTAGTGAAATTTCACTACTGAAATTTCACTAAAAATTTCACTGAAATTTAATTGTAACATTTCACTGAAATTTCACCGAACTGAAATTTCACTGAAATTTGGTGTTTTTACTGGGATTTGTCAGTATTTTCAGATTTCACTGAAATGTCACTGAATTTTGGTGAAATTTCACTTTTTCACTGGGGACAGTTTTAAATGACAATTGGGGGTCTGATAATTTTCCAATTTGTATTTCTATACAACTTACCAATGATAAGATATCACATGAACATTATACTCTAGTTAAATTTAATTATAACAAAACAGATTGGGACCTCTTTAACATTTTATGTAAAGATCTAAATACAAAAGATTTATTTTCAGAAGATATTAATATATTTAACAACAATCTAACTGATGCGATCCTGAAATTAGTACATCAAAATGTCCCGATTTATA
The DNA here is from genome assembly GCA_037043455.1 of Cyrtodaria siliqua. Lineage (NCBI taxonomy): Eukaryota > Metazoa > Mollusca > Bivalvia > Adapedonta > Hiatellidae > Cyrtodaria > Cyrtodaria siliqua. Next base: position 117,338 of record JAWPHD010006045.1, read on the forward strand.
ACAAAACGCCAAAAAAGTAAAGTAAAATGTTCTTGGTGGAACTCAGATTGTAAACAGGCGGTTAAAAAACGCAAATATATGATGAATAAATTAGAAAAAGACCCGTCTGAAACAAATTTAAGGAACTTCAAAACTGCGGAGCAGGATTCAAAAATACTATATCAATAGCGAAGAAAAGTAATTGGGAAGAATTCATAAATACCTGCTCCTTAAAACAAAATAATACTAAAACATTTTGGACAAAAATTAATAAAATACGTGGTAACTCATCTTCCTCTGTACCACTTTTAAAAAAAAATCTTCAATATGCAACAAAAGCAAAGATAAAGCAAATGTGTTGGCCAAGCATTACGCCCAAGTTTCGAGAAAGGATAATCTTCCCAAATCTACAAATGACTTCCAAAACAATTTCGAAACGGATTTTAAAATAAATTAACAACGAAAATCATGACGATGCAGACCCCACCCTTAATCTCCCCTTTAATATCCTTGAACTTAGAAATGCAATTAATAACAGAAAGAATTCCACAGAGGGACCTGACAGAATCTCCTATCAGTTATTTAAGCATATGCCTGAATACACCCTGAATATTTGGCTTCTTCTTTATAATAAAATGTTGACTTCTAAAACTTATCCTGTTTCCTGAAGACTGGCCTGTGTTATTCCAATCATAAAACCCAATAAGGACTCTAATGACCCCAAATCTTATAGACCCATAAGTTTAACTTCTCACCCTGGTAAATTAATGGAATATACGGTCAAAAATCGATTGGAACACTTCCCAGAATCAAAACATTATTAAATAAATTTCAATCTGGCTTTCGGAAGGGCCGCAGTACACAAGATCACTTGGCCAGATTACAGCATGATATCATATTTGCAAAAAATATTGGCCATTCTGTAATAGCTATATTTTTAGATTTACAAGCAGCATTTGACCTTGCTTGGAATATTGGTATTCTTTCCAAATTATTTGACCTTGGAATTAAAGGAAACTGTTTCTCATTCATTAAGGCCTTTCTTCAGGACAAGAAGATACAAGTTAAGGTGGATGACTCCCTCTCAGACGATAGCAGCACATGGGTATCAGGGAAATATTTAGATAAACTACAAGCAAAAGCGAAAAGGGTCTAAATTTACTATGGGAATCGGCAAATAATGGGGCTTCAAATTATCACAAAATAAAACAGTAGGAATTATTTTTCGCAAACACCACCCATGAATCTGTTGACCTTTTTTTAGGGGACACTAAAATCATATTTTGTAAAACAGTCACATTTTCAGGCCTTGTTTGGGATAGAAAACTAAAATTTACATCCCATATTCATAATTTAATAGTAAAATGTGAAAAATATTTAAACTTATTAAATAAGAATGTTAAAAGGAACTGATTTTGGCTCTGACAGAAAAACTTTAATTATATTATATAAAACTCTTATCAGATCAAAGGTAGATTATGGCTCTCATGTATACTCATGTGCTGCCCCATCATTATTACAGCTTGACATTATTCAAGGTAATGCTTTAAGGATAGCACTAGGCGCACTAAAATCAACTCCGAAACATATTCTAGAACATGAGGTGGGAGTTCTCCCCCTCTATTTACACAGAGAAGAACAGATGCTAAGGTACTGGTTTTGATCCCAAACCAATAAATTAACCAATGCAGTCAACGAAATCATTAATCCTACATATTGTTAAAACAAATTCAAAAATAGGCCTAAACCCTTTGGATCAGTTACATTCAATCTAGTTGAAGAATACAAACTAAATGATATACATATTTCGGATTTTAGAAAAAAAGATATTCCTCCTTGGACTTTACTTCCCCCAAAAGTTGATACAACTCTTTCGAATATGATTAATAAACAAGATAACCAACAGGAAATAAAGTTGGCTTTCCAAGAGCATATAGATAATAAATATATTTCCCATATCAATATTTTTACAGATGGATCAAAAGACCCCAATATTATTGCTAAGTCTTGTAGGATTATTTTAGGACACGTAGCATCTGCTTTTGTCATTCCAACACTAAATATTACAAAAATAAAAAGAATTACAGATTGTTTATCTATATTTACTGCCAAGCTGATTGCAATCAAAAATTCCCTCAGATGGATTTATAAAAACAAACCCCCGTACTCATTTATGTTTTCGGACTCACTATAATAATTTAGTTTAACGGCAATAAGGGATAGAACAAGCAAATCAAGTGCGGACCATATTTCAGATAGTTTAATTCCGATAAACGATGGCTATCTTTCAAATCTCTCAGTTACATTCGAGTGGTGTCCGGCCATGTCCAAATACTTGGAAATGAAAAAGCAGACCTTGCATGTAAGGCAAGACTAAATAACATATTAATAAATATCAGCCTGTCCCCTTGGCCCCTTCAGAAATCTACTCCCATCATCCATAAAATGATCAACCTGAAACTAAATCACTATTTAACTAAAACAAACAATCAAATTCGATACTCTTACAAGACTTAGCAATAATTTTAGAATTCATGAGCTCATCAACCAATAAATTAATGAATAAAGTTATCACCAGACTGCGAATGGGATACAATCTACTACCGGCGAGCATGGGAATCCATATTATAAAAGATCTACATTAAGATTGCCCCTCTTGCGCTGTCCCATTCACCACTGAACACTTCCTTCTCGATTGTGACCGGCTAGACGAACTGAGAAATAATCTAAAATCTAAACTTCAAGAACTATCTATTTGGTTTAACCTTACAAATAACCTTACAAATATCCTTGATCCTGAAAAACGAAATAGGCCACAAGTATTTAGTGCGCTTAGTGACTTCATTAAAGATTCAACTTTTCAAAAGAAGATATAACTTTTTGAGCGCTTTTGCTGGATATTATATATATCATATATACAGACCCTGTATAATAAAATAGCAATAATTTTTATTAAATTATATATTCATTTTTTTTATAATTTTCAAATAGTCCCAATCGATCGATACATTTCCCAAAGTGAGAGGAGGATCCGTATTGCTTTTGGGGTCATTAGGTCAAAGGTCAAGGTCATTGTGACCTTACATAAAGAAACACATTCGAACGATAACTTCAAAACCATAACACCTACACTCATGAATCTTCATAGTTACATTGTCCTAGTTGAGAGGAGGACCCCTATTGTTCTTGGGGCCAGTAGGTCAAAGGTCAAGGTCATGGTGACCTTATATGGAAATATGCATTCTGCACAGTAACTTCAAAATCATAAACCTACACTCATAAAACCTCATAGGTACATTTCCCTAGGTTAAAGGATGAACCGTATTTCTTTTGGGGTCAGTAGGTCAGAGGTCAAGGTCACTGTCACCTTATATGGATTGCATCTTAATGATGAAAATCTAAGCATGATTTCTAAAGATAAAGTACTGGGTATATTTATTGACAACAACTTAACATGGAAAAATCACATGGAACATATATGTCGAAAAATTTCGTCTAATATTTGGCTTTTGTCTAGAATAAAGCAACACCTAAGTCTTGAGCATAGGGTTCAGTTCTACAAAGCATATATTCAGCCGCACATAGATTATTGCAATGTAATATGGGGTGGAACATGTCAAACAAATTTAAACAGACTATTTCGCCTTCAAAAACAGGCTGTAAAAATTATTCTAGATTACAATGTTGATAACTCATTAGAAAGTATGCAAAATTTAAAAATATTTACAATATTTGACCGAGTATATCTCAGAAAAGCAAAATTTATGTATAAAATATCAAAATCAAAAACTCCATCATATATTAATGAAATGTTTAACCTTAGACAAATAAATGAAAATACAACTATAACACAGTCATGTTCTACAAATAATTTCTTAATACCTAAACCAAACAAAGAAATATTTAAACAAAGTTTAACATACTCTGGACCAATAATTTGGAATAACTTACCTACAAATATTAAAGAAAAAAGTTCAACAATGGCTTTTCAATGTAACCTAATTAAATTGATGAAAAATGTTTAACTTATGATATGCTTTATTGTTTTTGTTTGTATTATTGTTGTTGCTACGTGTATATCACTGTCAATTGAAGTCCATGTGTGGGTAAAGTGAGTGTTAAACTATAATTGATGATGATGCTCTTAATTTGTTATGTTAAGTACATCTGCAGTCATTTGATAATTCATATGTATTTTTGTTGTATTATAACTTGTATATATTGTAAATAATAGAGGGCCATGTGGAAGATTAGTTTAAAACTAAATATGTCACCCTCTTTAAATAAAGTCTCTTATCTTATCTTATCTTATCTTATCACCTACACTCATGAAATTTCATAGGTTCATCATCCTTGTTGAAAGCAGGAACCCTAGTGCTTTTGGGGTCAAAGGTCAAGGTCACTGACCTTATATGGAAATATGAATTCCACATGATAACTTCAAAACCGTAAAATGATTTAGCCAGATCGGATTAGTTTCACCGGAGTTATGGCCCTTGTTTTGCTGAAAAATACCATATTAAGCCTTTTAAACACTCTAGCACCTTCATTTATTATTTGATCTTCACCAAACTTACTCAGATTGTTAATATTAATGAAAGCTCTGACAAGTTTGAAAACCAGCCAGATCGGATCAGTAACACAAGAGTTATGGCCCTTGTTAGCTCTACTGGCCAAGGGCCAGCAGAGCTTATGGGATGGTGTGTTGTCCGTCTTCCGTCGTCCGTCGTCCGTCTGTCGTCCGTCCGTTAACTTTTCTTCAAACGACTTCTCCTCAGAAACCGCTTGGCTAATTTTGACCAAACTTCACATGGATGATCCTTAGATGAATGCTTTTTAGATTTGTTAAAATTAGGTCAGCGCTACATCCAAGATGGCTGCCATTACCATATATGGTCGAAACCTTAAAAAATCTTCTTCTCCAGAACCGCTGGACAGATTTCAACAGTTTTTCTTTTAAAATGATCACCAACGCCTAGACTATCAAGATTGTTCAAATAAAGTCCCCGGGGTCAAAAATGGCCGTGCCCCGGGGGTCCAAAGTTTGTATATTCAGGTTTTGCATGTTTTTCATATAGACATAGGAACAAACTTTAAAAAAATCTTCTTCTCTGAAACCACAAGGCACAGAGCTCTCATGTATTACATGTAGCATCAGCTTATGGTCCTCTACTAAGTTTGTTCAAATGGTGACCCTGGGGTCAAATTTGTCCCCGCCCCGGGGGTCACAGTTTTACATAGACTTATATAGGATTTTTTTTTAAAAAAATCTTCTTCTCTGAAACTACAACAGCCAGAGGTTTGATATTTTGCATTTACTATAAGCTTATGGTCCTTTACCAAGTTTGTTCAAATGGTGACCCTCGGGTCACATTTGGCCCCGCCCCAAGGGTCATATGTTTTACAAAGATATGTATGGAGAAAAACTTAAAAACTCTTCTTCTCTGAAACTGCAAGAGCCAGAGGTTTAATATTTTGCATTTGCTATAAGCTTGTGGTTCTCTAACAAGTTTGTTCAAATGGTGACCCAGGGATCACATTTGGCCCCACCCCGGGGGTCACAGTTTTACATAGGCTTGTATAGGGAAAACTGAAAAAAATCTTATTCTCTGGAACCACATGGCACAGAGCTCTCATTTATTACATGTAGCATCAGCTTATGGTCCTCTACTAAGTTTGTTCAAATGATGACCCTAGGGTCAAATTTGTCCCCGCCCCGAGGGTCACAGTTTTACATAGACTTATACAGGATTTCTTTTTTTTAAAAATCTTCTTCTCGGAAACTACAAGAGCCAGAGGTTTGATATTTTACATTTATTATAAGCTTATGGTCCTTTACCAAGTTTGTTCAAATGGTGACCCTGGGGTCACATTTGGCCCTGCCCCAAGGGTCACATGTTTTACATAGACATGTATAGGGAAAAACTTAAAAAATCTTCTTCTCTGAAACTGCAAGAGCCAGAGGTTTAATATTTTGCTGTTGCTATAAGCTTAAGGTCCTTTACTAATTTTGTTCAAATGGTGACCCTGGGGTCACATCTGGCCCCGGCCCGGGGGTCACAGTTTTACATAAATGCTTGTATAGGGAAAAACTGAAAAAATTCTTCTTCTCTGGAACTGCAAGAGCCAGAGGTTTAATATTTTGCACTTGCTATAAGCTTATGGTCCTTTACCAACTTTGTTCAAATTGTGACCCTTGGGTCACATTTGACCCCGCCCCAAGGGTCACATGTTTTACATAGACATGTATAGGGAAAAACTTAAAAAATCTTCTTCTCTGAAACTGCAAGAGCCAGAGGTTTACTATTTTGCATTTGCTATAAGCTTATGGTCTTCTACCAAGTTTGTTCAAATGGTGACCCTTTGGTCACATTTGGTCCCACCCTGGGGGTCACAGTTTTACTTAGGCTTATATAGGCAAAAACTGAAAAAAATCTTATTCTCTGGAACCACATGGCACAGAGCTCTCATGTATTACATGTAGCATCAGCTTATGGTCCTCTACCAAGTTTGTTCAAATGGTGACCCTGGTGTCAAATTTGGACGCGCCCCGGGGGTAACAGTTTTTTAAAAAAAATAATTTTTTTTTAATTTGATTTATTTATTTTATTTTATTTTTTCAATTTCCTTTTTTTTTTTTTAATTGTTTCAATTTTTTTTTTTTTAATTTTTTTTTAAATTTTTTCATTTTTTTTTAATATTTATTTTATTGATTGATTTGAATTTTTGTTGTTTTTTTAAAAAAAAATTCATTATCTTTTTAATTACTTGACACTTACTTTAACATTTCTTGTCGACGCTACTCACCCTAAATGCCTTGTTGAATTTCGATGAAACTTGGCAGGAAGCATAGGTAAGATGTCTAGTTGTGCATTTCACGCTTTTGTTCCAGTTCGCTGATTTTTGACGGGAGTTATGGCCCTTTGACATTTTTCTTTTAAATTTCTTGTCAGCGCTACTCCTCTTAAATGGCTTGTTGGATTTCTACAAAATTTGGCAGGAAGCCTCAGTATGATGTCTAGTTGTGCAAAGCGCGGTATATCAATGAAATCTTGAACAATTTCGAAAACCAGCTAGATCTTGTTAGTAATAACAGTAATGGCCCTTGATTTGTTGAAAAATGCGATATTGTATTTTCCTTTGTTAAATCTATAGGAGAAGAGAGCTATATCTATCTAAATCTATAAGAGCTGTTTTAGCCAGTAGAGCGTCCACAGGCCCTCTTGGGCCTCTTGTTTTTTCTGAAAAATGCCATTTTCTGCCTTGTCAACACTCTAGCACCGTCATTTATTATTTGATCTTTACCAAGGTTGCACAGATTGTTAATAGCAATGAAATCTTGAATGAGTTCGAAAAACAGCCAGATCGAACCCTTTATGCCGAGGTATGGTCCTTGTTTTTGCTAAAATATGCCATTTTCTGCCTTGTGAACACTCTAGCACCTTCATTTATTATTTGATCTTTACCAAACTTACACTGATTGTTAATATAAATGAAAACTCGGACAAGTTCGAAAACTACCCAAATCGAATGAGTTACAGCCGTGTTATGGCCCTTGATTTGCTGAAAAATGCCATATTCTGCCTTGTGAACACACTAACACCTTCATTTTTTATTTGATCTTTACCAAACGTGCACAGATTGTTAATATCAATGAAAGCTCGGACAAGTTTGATAACCAGCCAAATGGGATTATTAACACTCTGGCTGCTGGTCTTCTTGTAGACAGTTTGCTGTGGGCTGCAATGACCTCCATCTTCAAGACATCATGGCACATTATACTTTTTGTTATTTCTCATACCATAAACAGAGTGACCAAGGTTGTTCTAAAACGGCCTCAAATAAGGGTTTTTACATTATGTTTGGGCATATAGCCTTAATTAGCTCTTGTGGCCTTCGGCCAGCAGGCCAGCAGAGCTCTTGGGATGGCGAGTTGTCCATCGTCCGTCCATCGTTAACTTTTGCCTCGTTAAGACGATGGGGACTTCATTTTCCATCTGATCTTTACCAAACTTTACCAGATTGTTAAAATCAATGAAACCTCGGAAAAGTTCGAAAACCAGTCAGATTGGACCAGTAACACAAGAGTTGTGGCCCTTGATTTAGTTAAAAATGCTGTATTTTGCCTCGTTAAGATGATAGGGCCTTCATTTTTATCCGATCTTTACCAAGCTTTACCAGAATGTTAATATTGGTGAAAGCTTGGAAAGTTCAAAAAGAGGTGAAACATGAGGGTGTGGGTGGGCCCGCTGAGTCATAACTCAGTAACCATTGAGATCCCCACCCTATAACCACAAATACACTTACTGGACATGAACAGACAGATACAACCATCCAACCAGCATAGACACCGGGTTGCTTTTCCACCCCTGGGGACATAGCCCCTCGGTCATAACGGGGACATAGCCCCTCGGTCATAACTTGAAAACCATTGAGATCCCCACCCTATAACCAATATACATTTACTGGGCTTGAACAGACGGATACAACCACCCAACCAGCATAGACCCTGGACTCCTTCCCCACCCCTGGTGACATAGCCCTTTGTCATAACTTATAAACCGTTGAGATCCCCACCCTATAACCATATATACACTTACTGGGCATGAACAGATGGATATAACCACCCAATCAGCATAGACCCCGGGCTCCTTCCCCACCCCTGGGGACATAGCCCTTCGGTCATAACTTGGAAACCATTGAGATCTCCACCCTATATCCATGTATACAGTTACTGGGCATGAACAGACGGATACAACCACTCAACCAGCATTGACCCCAATCTCCTTCCCCAACCCTGGGGACATAGCCTCTGGGTCATAATTTGGAAACCGTTAAGATCCCTACCCTATAACTATATATACACTTACTGGGCATGAACAGACGGATACTATCATCCAACCAGCATAGACCCAGGACTCCTTCCCCACCCCTGGTGACATAGCCCCTGGGTCATAACTTGTAAACCATTGAGATACCTACCCTATAACCATATATACACTTACTGGGCATAAACAGATGGGTACAACCATCCAACCAGCATAGACCCTAGGGCTTCTTCCCCACCTTTGTGGACCTAGCTCCTGAGTCAAACTTTACAAATAATTTGATATTTTTAGCCCAACTGTCCGAAGGATCTTATGGGGTCTGTAGGCCAAAGTTCATGGTCACAAAGTGCATTTATGTTTTAACATGTAAATAACTTCAACATTTTTATCCAATTATCATCAGACTTACATACTCTATAATAAATGGGACTATAATCGTATCTATTGAGTTCAACATCATTGGAATAAAGGTCAAGGTCACAAAGGGGTCAAAGGTCAAATGCATTTACATATACTTTTAACATATTTTCTTCTAATTTTCAACTGATAAAATTTCCATTATGTATCCTTTGAAAGGGTTATTATGAAATTACCTCCGTGTCATCATAGGAAAATTGTGGCCCTTGATTTATTGAAAATTCCAATGTTTTCCTTCTTGACACATCCAGCTTGCCCCTTTGTTTTCACCTCTTTTTTTTCTGATGGTATGCCGGGTGTATCATTTCTTGTTCTCTGAAAATTCGAAATAGTCGAGCTACCCTGTACTCTGACAGCTCTTGTTCATCTGATCTTTACCAAACTATACCAGATTGTTTTACTTTTTTTTAGCTCTACTGATCAGAGATCAGCAGAGCTTATGCCGTGGTGCGGCGTCCGTCGTCCGTCTGTCTGTCCGTAAACTTTTTTTGTAGCGACAACTCCTCTGAAACTACTGAATGGATTTTCATGAAACTTTACAGAAATGTTGCCCATGAAGTCTAGTTGATCCTAGCAAAAATTCATGTTGATGTGAAATCCAAGATGGCCGCCAAATCTAAAAATAAGTTTTTAAAAAACAATTTTGTAGCGACTACTTCTTGAAAACTCTAAGTGATATTGATATGGGACTTTTTCTAAATTGATCAGCATGACATGATGTTGGTCCTTGTCGAAAATCGTTTTGATTCGACGTTAAACATGGCTGCCAGCGGCCATCTTTGTTTACATGGAGTTATATAATGAAAACTTGTAGCGACTACTCCTCTGAAACTATTTGACGGATTTTCATGAAACTTTACAGGAATGTTGCTCTTGATGTCTAATTGATCCTAGCAAAATTTCAGGTCGGTCGGAAATTCAAGATGGCCGCCACGGCTAAAAATATATTTTCAAAATACAAGTTTGTAGCGACTACTTCTTGAAAACTATAAGTGATATATTGATGTGGGACTTTTTCTAAAATGATCAGCATGACATGATGTTGATCCTTGTCAAAAACTATTTTGATTCGATGTTAAACATGGCTGCCAGTGGCCATCTTTGTTTACATAGAGTTATATATAATGAAAACTTGTAGTGACTACTCCTCTGAAACTACTTGATGGATTTTCATGAAACTTCACAGGAATGTTGCTCTTGATGTCTAATTGATCCTAGCAAAATTTCAGGTCTGCCGGAAATTCAAGATGCCGCCATGGCTAAACAAGATGAAAAAACAACAAAGTTTTCTGTTTGTAGCGACTACTTCCTGAAATCAAAATCAATCAGTAGAGCTTCAAGGTCATTGACCTCTTGTTTATTATTAGTCTTTTTGTTTAAATATTTGTTATTATTATTTAATGTTGTTTTTTTCTTTGACTTTTTTTTTTTTTTACTTTTTATTACTTTTTTTTAATTTTATTTTAATTTTTATTATTTATTCATTTATTTTCTTTTGTTTGATTGATTTTTAGCTCTACTGATCAGAGATCAGCAGAGCTTATGCCGTGGTGCGGAGTCCGTCGTCCGTCTGTCCGTCTGTCTGTCTGTCCGTCTGTCCGTCTGTCCGTAAACTTTTATTTGTAGCGACTTCACAGCTGAAACTACTGGATGGATATTCATGAAACTTTACAGAAATGTTGCCCATAAAGTCTAGTTGATCCTAGCAAAAATTCATGTTGATGTGAAATCCAAGATGGCCGCCAAAGCTAAAAATAGAGTTTTAAAATACAAGTTTGTAGCGACTTCTTCTTGAAAACTATAAGTGATATTGATATGGGACTTTTTCTAAAATGATCAGCATGACATGATGTTGATCCTAGTCAAAAATCGTTTTGATTCAACGTTAAACATGGCTGCCAGCGGCCATCTTTGTTTACATAGAGTTATATAGTAAAAACTTGTAGCGACTTCACAGCTGAAACTACTGGATGGATATTCATGAAACTTTACAGAAATGTTGCCCATAAAGTCTAGTTGATCCTAGCAAAAATTCATGTTGATGTGAAATCCAAGATGGCCGCCAAAGCTAAAAATAGAGTTTTAAAATACAAGTTTGTAGCGACTTCTTCTTGAAAACTATAAGTGATATTGATATGGGACTTTTTCTAAAATGATCAGCATGACATGATGTTGATCCTAGTCAAAAATCGTTTTGATTCAACGTTAAACATGGCTGCCAGCGGCCATCTTTGTTTACATAGAGTTATATAGTAAAAACTTGTAGCGACTTCACAGCTGAAACTACTGGATGGATATTCATGAAACTTTACAGAAATGTTGCCCATAAAGTCTAGTTGATCCTAGCAAAAATTCATGTTGATGTGAAATCCAAGATGGCCGCCAAAGCTAAAAATAGAGTTTTAAAATACAAGTTTGTAGCGACTTCTTCTTGAAAACTATAAGTGATATTGATATGGGACTTTTTCTAAAATGATCAGCATGACATGATGTTGATCCTAGTCAAAAATCGTTTTGATTCAACGTTAAACATGGCTGCCAGCGGCCATCTTTGTTTACATAGAGTTATATAGTAAAAACTTGTAGCGACTACTTCTCTGAAACTACTTGGCGGATTGTCATGAAACTTTACAGGAATGTTGCTCTTGATGTCTGATTGATCCTAGAAAAATTTCAGGTCGGCCGGAAATTCAAGATGGCCGTCACAGCTAAAAATAGATTTTTAAAAAATAAGTTTGTAGCGACTACTTCTTGAAAACTATAAGTGATATTGATATGGGACTTTTTCTAAAATGATCAGCATTACATGATGTTGATCCTAGTCAAAAATCGTTTTGATTCAACGTTAAACATGGCTGCCAGCGGCCATCTTTGTTTACATAGAGTTATATAGTAAAAACTTGTAGCGACTACTCCTCTGAAACTACTTGGCAGATTGTCATGAAACTTTACAGGAATGTTGCTCTTGATGTCTAATTGATCCTATTAAAATTTCAGGTCGGCCGGAAATTCAAGATGGCCGTCACAGCTAAAAATAGATTTTTAAAAAATAAGTTTGTAGCGACTACTTCTTGAAAACTATAAGTGATATTGATATGGGACTTTTTCTAAAATGATCAGCATGACATGATGTAGATCCTTGTGGAAAATTATTTTGATTCGACGTTAAACATGGCTGCCAGTGGCCATCTTTGGTTACATAGAGTTATATAGTAAAAACTTGTAGCGACTACTCCTCTGAAACTACTTGACGGATGTTCATGAAACTTCACAGGAATGTTGCTCTTGATGTCTAGTTGATCCTAGAAAAATTTCAGGTCGGCCGGAAATTCAAGATGGCCGCCACAGCTAAAAATAGATTTAGTTTGTAGCGACTACTTCTTCAAAACAATAAGAGATATTGATATGGGACTTTTTCTAAAATGATCAGTATGACATGATGTTGGTCCTTGTCGAAAATCGTTTTGATTTGACCTTAAACATGGCTGCTTTGTTTACATAGAGTTATATAATGAAAACTTGTAGCGACTACTTCTTTGAAACTGCCTGACGGATTTTCATGAAACTTCACAGGAATGTTGCTCTTAATGTCTTATTGATCTTAGCAAAATTTCAGGTCGGCCGGAAATTCAAGATGGCCGCAACGGTTAAAAATAGATTTCAAAAAACAAGTCTGTAGCGACTACTTCCTGAAATCAAAATCAATCAGTAGAGCTTCAAGGTCATTGACCTCTTGTTATTTTTATTTTTATGATTTTTTGACATCTTTTTTTTTTCATTATTTTTGGATTTGAATTGATTTTTTTAAAACTTTTTTTTCATTTGTTCTTGTTCTAAACATATTTATTTTACATCGATTGCGAACCAAGTTCTTGCAACTTAGATAAATCACTCTTGATGTCTTCCTGGGTAGAACCCGTACTAAGCAATGTGGATTAATTATCTTGCTCAAGGATAAATAACGTGGCCGCGATGGAGGATCGAACCCACGACCTCTCGATCAAGAGTTGGCGCTCTACCACTGGACCACGCACTCCATTTTCTCCACAAATTCATTTGTTAGGAAGCATTGCTATAATTTTGTAGTTGTGCCTATTGCATTTTTACTTTCACTTACTCCTCCTACACGGCTTGTTGGAATTCTATGAAATTTGGCAGGAAGCCTCAGTATGATATCTAGTTGTGCAAAGTGCGGTATATCTTATTAGTTACGACAGAGTTATGGCCCTTGATTTGTTGAAAAATGCTATATTGTATTTTCCTTTGTTATAAATCTGTAGTTACTTCATTTTTTATCTGATCTTTACCATTTTTGTTTCGAATGTTAACATAAACCCCTCCACCCATTTTTATGAAATTTCATTCATAGAAGAAAGTGGGACAAATTAAAAAATACCCATGCCAGACTAGACACAGCAGACTTATTGCCCATGATTACCAGGTGAGCGATCTAAGGCCATCCTAGCTCTGTTGTTTTTGCAATGTTTTAAAAGAAGTTTAGATAAGAATTTTATGTTGACAATCCTTGATATAAGAGCCAAGGGCCAGCATAGCTTATGGGATGGTGTGTTGTCCGGCGTCTGTCCGTCCGTTAACTTTTATTTAGTTAAAATGATAGGGCCTTCATTTTTCATCCGATCTTTACAAAACTTTAACAGATTGTTAATATTAATGAAAGCTCGGACAAGTTTGAAAACCAGCCAGATCGGACCAGTTACAGCAGAGTTATGGCCCTTGATTAAGTTAAAAATGCTATATTTTGCCTTGTTACGACGATACGACATTCATTTTTCATCCGATCTTTACCAGACTTTACCAAATGGCTAATGTCGATGAAAGCTCGGAAATGTTTGAAAACCAGCCAGATGGGACTAGTAACAGCGGAGTTATGGCCGTTGATTTAGTTAAAATGCTATATTTTGCCTCGTTAAGACGATAGGGCCTTCATTTTTCATCCGATCTTTACCGAACTTTACCAGAATGCTAATGTCTATGAAAGCTTGGACATGTTCAAAAACCAGGCAGATTGGACTAGTAACAGCGGAGTTATGGCCCTTGATTTAGTTAAAAATGCTATACTTTGCCTCATTAATAAGATAGAACTTTCATTTTTGTCTCGCCTTTTCGAAGAAAAAAAGAGACATTGGTATTGCTTTTCCGGAGGCGGCGGCAACATTCAAGTTTTTCGTTAAGGTTATTTTCTCACAAACTGTATACACTAGACCTTTCAAACTTTGCTTATAGTTGTATCTTGGGTGGTACATCGCAACGTGACAAAGCAAATGTGGAAGTGACCTTGACCCTCCAAGCAAAGGGCAGATAACTTAATAATTTCTAGGTTCAACTTTTGCGATTAGGTCACCTTTTCACAAATTGTTTGCACAAGACCTTTAAAACTTTTCTTATAGTTGCATCTTGAGTGGTACATCTCAACGTGACAAAGCAAATGTGGAAGTGACCTTGACCCTCAAGCAAAGGCCAGATAACTTATTAATTTTACCTTCAACTTTTCCGTTGAGGTCAATTTCGCGCAAACTGTATGCACTACACCTTTCAAACTTTGTTTATAGTTGTATCTAGGGTGGTATATCGCAACGTGACCAAGCAGATGTGGATGTGACCTTGACTCTCCAAGCAAAGGGCAGATAACCTTATCATTTTTACACTTTGGCATTTAGGCCACCTTTTCACAAACTGTATGCACAAAGACCTTTCAAACTTTGCTTTTAGTTGTATCTTGAGTGGTACATTGCAACGTGACAAAGCGAATGTGGATGTGACCTTCACCATCCAAGCAAAGGGCAGATAACTTTAATTGTTACATTTACATCACTTTCTCATGAACTATAATTATGCACTAGATGTTTTAAACCTAATTTATAGCTTAATCTTTGGAAGAAAATATATTCTATTTTGACATAGGTATGTCTTGGGTAGTGCATCTTTTTGGACGCATGGATTTCATCTATGACCTTGACCTACTTTTTGGAGCTGATGATTTTAGCTCTACTGGCCAGGGGCCTTCATTTTGCATCTGATCTTTACCAAACTTTAACAGATTGTTAATATCAATGAAAGCTCGGACAAGTTCAAAAACCAGCCAGATCGGACTAGTAACAGCGGAGTTATGGCCCTTGATTTAGTTAAAATGCCATATTTTGACTCGTTTGGACGATAGGGCCTTCATGTTTCATCCGTTCTTTACCAAACTGTAACAGATTGTTAATATCGATGAAAGCTCAGACAAGTTCGAAAACCAGCCAGATCGGACCAGTAACAGCAGAGTTATGGCCTTTGATTTAGTTAAAATGCCATATTTTGACTTGTTAAGATGATAGGGCTTTCATTTTTCATCCAGTCTTTACCAAATAAAAGCTCGGACAGGTTCGAAAACCAGCCAGATTGAACCAGTAACAGCAGAGTTATGGCCCTTCATTTTCGTTAAAAAGCTATATTTTGCCTCAAGATTTTCTGAAATATTCTATATCTTGGCCTTATTAAGACGAAAGATTTTCTGCAATATACTATATCTTGGCCTCATGAAGATGAAATGCCATATTTTGCCTCGTTAATACTATAGGGCTTTCATTTTTAATCTGATCTGTACCAAGCTTTACAGATGTCTTGACTTTTTTTTTTTAATATTAGTAAAAAAATAAATTTGAATATTTGTATTATTCTTTTTTTTTTAATTGTTTTTCAGTTGAATTATTTTTTGATTTGATTTGATTTTTTTTTTTTATTAAATTGTTTTTTTATTGATTTTTATCAAAATTTTTTTTTTTTTTAATTTTTAGCTTGAATATTCGTGTGTGTGTGTGTATTTCTAAGGATTATAGTCCCTCCACCTACGACAGGCGTCCTACCTGACGATTATAGGCACAATGTCTGGACTTTTATCTGTGTGTTGTTGTGTGATGTGATGATATGTCTACTTGAAGCAGCTAACTCAATGGTTTCTTTATAGTGCTGCCACACTGGAATACGACGCCGTAGTAGGCATGATACCCCCACCCACCCAGTCACATTATTCTGACACTGGTCAATCAGTCGTAGCACTACCCATTATTTGCTCGTCAGGCAAGGGTTACAAGTGACTACTCCATTTTTAAAGTCTTTGGTATGACGCGGTCAGGGGACTCAAACACACGACCTCCCGAATGCAAGGCAGACGCTATAACCACTACACCACATTGCTTCAGTTAGCTTGAATATTCGAAGAATAAGAGAGCTTATGTAATCACGTCGGCGTTGGCGTCCCATATCAAGGTTTGCGTGTAAGCTGTGTTTACAAGTCTATATCTCTTACATTTCTTATCCTAGCACAACCAAATTTGGCCATGGGCTTCCTTATAGCATTATCTTAAGGGCTGCATAAGCAATTTTGGTTCCTATAACCGATGGGCTACCATGGAACCCAAATTATGCATGTAAGCTGTGACAGGTCTATATCTCTTACATTTCTTGTCCTAGCTGAAGTAAATTTGGGAATTGGTTTCCTTATAGTATGCTGTAAAGGGTTGGTAAGTAATAATTCTGGGCTCCCATAGAACTGAAATTGTGATGGCCCATAAAATGTGCAATAAAGGCAGATCTAGGTTTGCATGTAAGCATGTAAGCATGTATAATTTTGGTTTGGGATTTCTTATAGCATTATGCATCTTATTCATACTTCACCCATATTGGGGCATGGGCTCCCTCCTCCACCCCCCGCCCCCACTCCCTCCACCCCCTCACCCACCACCACCCCCCCACACTTTTTTTTTTTTTTACATATTTCTGTGTTATTTTAGTCAATTTTTACACATATATGTTGCCCCCCTCTACCCCCACCCTTCCTCCCACCTCTCACTCCCCCACCCCCACCCCCACTCGAAACTCATTTTCTTTTGTTTACATATTTCTGTTTGCTTTTGTCAATTCTTACACATCCCCAACAATCCCCAAACCCTCCCCCCCCACCCCCAACCGCCTCCCCTCCCCCCACCCTCCCACTCGAAACTGGAATATTTGTATTTTCTTTTGTTTACATATTTCTGTTTGCTTTTGTCAATTCTTACACATCCCCAACAATCCCCAAACCCTCCCCCCCCCACCCCCAACCGCCTCCCCTCCCCCCACCCTCCCACTCGAAACTGGAATATTTGTATTTTATTTTGTTTACATATTACTGTGTTGTTTTGGTCAATCTTACATAGGTTCTTACACATATATGTTGTCCACTCCCACCCCCTACCTCTCCACCCCCACCTCCCCCCACACACTCGAAACTCAATTTTTTTAATTAATTTATTTTTTACATATTTCTGTGTTGTTTTTGTCAATTCTTACACATAGCTATGTTGCCCCCTGCCCCATCCCCTCCACGCCTCCCACCTCACACACTCGAAACTGGAATATTTGTATTTTATTTTGTTTACATATTTCTGTGTTGTTTTGGTCAATTCTTACACATAGCTTCTTACACATATATGTTGTCCCCTCCCACCCCCTACCTCTCCACCCCCACCTCCCCCCACACACTCGAAACTCAATTTTTTTAATTAATTTATTTTTTACATATTTCTGTGTTGTTTTTGTCAATTCTTACACATAGCTATGTTGTCCCCTGCCCCATCCCCTCCACGCCTCCCCCCTCACACACTCGAAACTGGAATATATATATTTTTTTACATATTTCGGTGTTGTTTTGGTTAATTCTTACATAGCTTCTTACACATATATGTTGCCCTCCCCCACCCCCACCTCTCACCCACCCTCACCCTCACCTCTCACCCACCCTCACCCCCACTCTCACCCCCCACTCAAAACTTGATATTTTTTTATTTTTTACATATTTCTGGGTTGTTTTGGTCAATTCTTACACATATATGTTGCCCCCTCCCCCCCACCTCCTGCCTCCTGGTTGTTTTAGTCAATTCTTACATAGCTTCTTACAAATATATCTTGCCCTCTCCCCCACCCCCCATCTCCACCTCTCCCCATCCCCCACCCCCACTCAAAACTCGATTTTTAGCTCTACTGGCCAAGGGCCAGCAGAGCTTATGGGATGGTGTGTTGTCCGTCTTCCGTCGTCCGTCCGTCCGTCGTCCGTTAACGTTTGCTTGTGTACACTCTAGAGGCCACATTTCTGATGCAATCATCATGAAACTTTGTCAGAATGTTTGTCTCAATGAAATCTCGGTCAAGTTCGAAAATGGGTCATGTGGGGTCAAAAACTAGGTCACTAGGTCAAATATTGGAAAAACCTTGTGTACACTCTAAAGGCCATATTTTTGACCCGAGCTTGATGCAACTTTGTCAGAATGTTTGTCTTAATTATATCTTGGTCAAGTTTGAAAATGGGTCACATGGTGTTAAAAACTAGGTCACTAGGTCAAACTTTGGAAAAACCGTGTGTACACTCTAGGTCAAATACTTGAAAAACCTTGTGTACACTCTAGAAGCCGTATTTCTGACCCAATCTTCATGAAACTTTGTCAAAATGTTTGTCTTAATTATATCTTGGTCAAGTTTAAAAATGGGTCACATGGTGTTAAAAACTAGGTCACTAGGTCAAACTTTGGAAAAACCGTGTGTACACTCTAGAGGCCATATTTTTGACCTGATCTTGATGAAACTTTGTCAGAATGTTTATCTTAATGAAATCTCGGTCAAGTTCAAAAATGGGTCATGTGGGGTCAAAAACTAGGTCACTAGGTCTAATACTTGAAAAAACTTGTGTACACTCTAGAGGTCATATTTGTTACCCAATCTTGATGAAACTTTGTCAAATTGTTTATCTTAATTATATCTTGATCAAGTTCGAAAATGGGTCACATGAAGTTAAAAACTAGGTCACTAGGTCAAATATTGGAAAAACCTTGTGTACACTCTAGAGGCCATATTTTTGACCCGAGCTTGATGCAACTTTGTCAGAATGTTTGTCTGAATTATATCTTGGTCAAGTTCAAAAATGGGTCACATGGTGTTAAAAACTAGGTCACTAGGTCAAACTTTGGAAAAACCGTGTGTACACTCTAGAGGCCATACTTTTGACCCGATCTTGATGAAACTTTGTCAGAATGTTTGTTTCAATATAATCTCGGTCAAGTTCAAAAATGGGTCATGTGGGCTCAAAAACTAGGTCACTAGGTCAAATACTTGAAAAAACTTGTGTACACTCTAGAGGTCATATTTGTTACCCAATCTTGATGAAATTTTGTCAAATTGTTTATCTTAATTATATCTTGATCAAGTTTGGAAATGGGTCACATGAAGTTAAAAACTAGATCACTAGGTCAAATATTGGAAAAACCTTGTGTACACTCTAGAGGCCATATTTTTGACCCGAGCTTGATGCAACTTTGTCAGAATGTTTGTCTTAATTATATCTTGGTCAAGTTTGAAAATGGGTCACATGGGGTTAAAAACTAGGTCACTAGGTCAAATATTGGAAAAACCTTGTGTACACTCTTTGTCAAAATGTTTGTCTTAATTATATCTTGGTCAAGTTCAAAAATGGGTCACATGGTGTTAAAAACTAGGTCACTAGGTCAAACTTGGGGAAAACCGTGTGTACACTCTAGAGGCCATATTTTTGACCCGATCTTGATGCAATTTTGTCAGAATATTTGTCTCAATTATAGCTTGCTAAAGTTCAAAAATGGGTCACACAGGGTCACACAGGGTCAAAAACTAGGTCACTAGTACACTCTAGAGGCCATATTTCTGACCCGATCTTGATGAAACTTTGTCGAAATGTTGTCTTAATTATATTTTGGTCAAGTTCGAAAATGGGTCCCATGGGGTCAAAAACTAGGTCACTAGGTCAAATACTTGAAAAACCTTGTGTACACTCTAGACACCATGTAGTACGACTCGATTCATCAATGGTTTAACAGCCAGTAGAGCGTTCACAGGCCCTCTTGGGCCTCTTGTTTTATATATTTTTTTACATATTTCTGTGTTGTTTTGGTCAATACTTACATAACTTCTTACACATATATGTTGCCCTAACCTGCCCCACCCTCCCCCACCTCCACCCCTGCCTCTCCCCCACCCCCACCCCCCACCTCCACTCAAAAACTTTTTTTTTTTTTACGTATTTCTGTGTTGTTTTTGTCAATTCTTACACATATATATAGATATGTTGCCCCACCCCACCACATCGAATCTTTATTTATTTTTTTACATATTTCGGTGTTGTTTTGGTCAATTCTTACACATATATGTTGCCCCCCACCCCCTGCCTCTCCCCCTGCCCCCCTTCCTCCCCCCACTAATTTGATCTTTACCAAACTTGCACAGATTGTTAATTTCAATGAAGGCTCGAACAAGTTCGAAAACCAGCCAAATCGGATCAGTAACACCGGAGTTATGGCCATTGATTTTTCTGAAAATTGCTGTTTTCTGCCTTGTGAACGCTCTAGCACCTTCATTTATTATTTGATCGTTACCAAACTTGCAGAGATTGTTAATACGAATTATAGGTTGGACAAGTTTGAAAATCGGCTGAATTGGGTCAGTAACACCGGAGTTAAGGCCCTTGTTTTTCTGAAAAATGGCATTTTCTGCCTTGTGAACACTCTAGCATCTTCATTTATTATTTGATCTTTACCAAACTTCCACAGATTGTTAATAGCAATGAAAGCTCAAACAAGTTCGAAAACCAGCTAAATCAGATCAGTAACACCGGAGTTATGGCCCTTGTTTTTTCTGAGAAATGCTATTTTCTGCCTTGTGAACACTCTAGGGCCTTCAATATTAATCGGATCTTTACTCTACTTTGCCAGTGTCTTTATATCAATGAAAGCTTGAACAAGTTAAAAAACCCGGCAAGATCGAAATAATTTCAACGGAGTTAAGGCCCTTGTTTTGCTGAAAAATGCCATATTAAGCCTTGTGAACACGCTAGCACCTTCATTTATTATTTGATCTTTACCAAACTTGCACAGATTGTTAATATCAATGGAAGCTCGGACAAGTTCGAAAACCAGCTAGACCGGACCATTAACAGCGGAGTGATTGCCCTTGATTTAGTTAAAATTGCTATATTTGGCCTCATTAAGATGATAGGGCCTTCATCTTTCATCCAATCTTTACCAAACTTTACCAGATTGTTTATATAAATGAGAGCTAGGACAAGTTCGAAAACTAGCAGGCCGTGGCCATTAACAGCGGAGTTATGGCCCTTGATTTAGTAAAAGATGCTATATTTTGCCTCGTTAAGACGATAGGGTCTTTATCTTTTATTCGATCTTTACCAAACTTTACCAGATTGTTTATATAAATGAAAGCTCGGTCAAGTTTGAAAACCAGCCAGATCGGACCAGTAGTAGTGGAGTTATGGCTCTTGATTTAGTTAAAAATCGTATATTTTGCCTCGTTAAGACGATAGGGCCTTCATCTTTCATCCGATCTTTAAGAAACTTTACCAGATTGTTAATATTGATGAAAGCTTGGACGAGTTTGAAAACCATCCAGATTGGACCATTTACATCGAATTCATGGCCCTTGATTTTCTGAAATATGCTATATCGTGGCCTCATTAAGACGAAAGGGCCTTCATTTGGCCGGATTTCATTGAAACTTTGCAGGGATGATCAGTACCAAGCCTAGTTGTACATAGTCACCATGTTCCAGTTGAATGATTTTGGCAGATTTATAGCCCTTTAAAGGTTTTAATACACAAACTTTGTTCTGACTAGTTCTCCTGAACCCCTGGCCGGATTAAACGAAACTTTTTAGGGATGATCGATTCTTTATCTAGTTGTGCACATCATCGCCGTGTTCCGGTTGAATGATTTTTGGCGGAGTTAGGGCCCTTTAAAGGTTTTGATACACAAACTTTGTCTGATCTACTTCTCCTTAACCCCTTGCCAGATTTCAATGAAACTTTGCAGGGATAATCAGCACCAAGCCTAGTTGTGCATGTCTTTGTCACGTTCTGGTTTACAGATATTTGGCAGAGTTATGGCCCTTTAAAGGATTTTGATACCACAAATTTTTTCCGGGCTAGTTCTCCTGAACCCTGGCTGGATATAGACGAAACTTGACAAGAATGATCAGTATCAAGCCTAGTTGTGCATATCATCGCCATATTTCGGTTGAATGATTTTTGGCAGAGTTGTGACCCTTTAAATGTTTTAATACACAAACTTTGTCCAGATTAGTCTCTTCTGAACTCTTTGCCAGATTTCAGCGAATCTTGGAGAGAATTCTGATAGCCCTTAAAATATGTCTGTTTCACATCAAATTTTGCGTGTAAGCTGTGTTTACAGGTCTATAGTCTATACCTCTTACATTTTTTGTCCTAGTTATAGTATGTTGTAAAGGGTTGGATAAGTAATTTTGTCTTCTGCAAATTCTGGGCTCCCATGGAACCCAAATTGTGATGGCCCATAAAATGTGCAATAAAGGCAGATCTAGGTTTGCATGTAAGCATGTATATATCTATAATTTTGGTTTGGGATTTGTTATAGCATTATGCATCTTATTACTTCACCCATATTGGGGCATGGGCTCCCCACTCCCCCCGACTACTTCTTGAAAACTATAAGTGATATTGATATGGGACTTTTTCTAAAATGATCAGCATGACATGATGTTGGTCCTTCTCGAAAATCGTTTGGATTCGATTTTAAACATGGCTGTCAGCGGCCATCTTTGTTTGCATAGTTATCTAGTGAAATCTCGTAGCGACTACTCCTCTGTAACTACTCTACGGATTTTCATGAAACTTCACAGGAATGTTGCTCTTGATGTCTAATTGATCCTAGCAAAATTTCAGGTCGGCCAGAAATTCAAGATGACCGCCATGGCTAAAAATAAATTTTCAAAATACAAATTTGTAGCGACTACTTCTTGAAAACTATAAGTGATATGGGACTTTTTCTAAAATGATCAGTATGACAATGTTGATCCTTGTCTAAAATTATTTTGATTTGACGTTAAATATGGCCGCCAGTGGCCATCTTTGTTTACATAGAGTTATATAATGAAAACTTGTAGCGACTACTCCTCTGAAACTACTTGACGGATTTTCATGAAACTTTACAGGAATGCTGATCTAGCTATCAAAAACCTATCAGTAGAGCTTCAAGGTCATTGACCTCTTGTTATTTTTTTTTTTATATATTTTTATTTTTATTCTATTTTATTTATTTACCGGTATATCATTTGATTGATTGATTGATTTTATTTTTTTTATTTCATTATTTTTTTTTTATGATTTTTTTAAAAATTTTGTTGGTGTTAACGCCGTATTATCAGGAAGCATTGCTATGATTTCTCGTTGTGCCTATTGCGTTTTTTTCCGGTTCGTTGATTTTTGATGGAGTTGTGGCCTCTTGACGTTTTCTTGTCAGCGCTACTCCTCCTAAACGCCTTGTTGGATTTCGACGAAACTTTGCAGGAAGCATCAGTAAGATGTCTTGTTGTGCATGTCATGCTTTTGTTCCAGTTTGCTGATGTATGACGGAGTTAAGGCACTTTGACATGTTTACTTTAAATTTCTTGTTGGCGCTACTCCTAAACAGCTTGTTAGATTTCTACAAAATTTGGCAGGAAGCCTCAGTATGATGTCTAGTTGTGCAAAGCTTGGTATATCAATGAAATCTTGGCCAAGTTCCAAAACCAGCTAGATCTTGTTAGTAACGACAGGTTATGGCCCTTGATTTGTTAAAAAGTGCTATATTGTATTTTCCTTTGTTAAATCTGTAGTTACTTCATTTTTTATCTAATCTGTACCATATTTGTTTAGAATGTTAATATAAATCCCCCACCCCACCCCCCACACTCATTTTCATAAAATTTTATTCATAGAAGAAAGTGGGACAAATTAAAAAATACCCATGCCAGACTAGACACAGCAGACTTATTGCCCATGATTACCAGGTGAGCGATCTAAGGCCATCCTATCACTGTTGTTTTTGCAATGTTTTGAAAAAACTGCTGTTGGGAATTTTATGTCGAAAACCCTTGATATAAGAGCCATTTTCGCAAGTAGAGCATCCACAGACCCTCTTGGGCCTCTTGTTTTTAAACAAATGCACTTAAATGTCATCTCAGCAAACGGCAAACTCCATTGTTTTTAGCTCTACTGATCAGAGATCAGCAGAGCTTATGCCGTGGTGCGGCGTCCGTCGTCCGTCTGTCCGTCCGTCTGTCCGTCTGTCCGTCCGTCCGTTAACTTTTATTTGTAGCGACTACTCCTCTGAAACTACTGGATGGATATTCATAAAACTTTACAGAAATGTTGCCCATGAAGTCTAGTTGATCCTAGCAAAAATTCATGTTGATGTGAAATCCAAGATGGCCGCCAAAGCTAAAAATAGATTTTTTAAATTCAAGTTTGTAGCGACTACTTCTTGAAAACTATAAGTGATATTGATATGGGACTTTTTCTAAAATGATCAGCATGACATGATGTTGGTCCTTGTCGAAAATCGTTTTGATTTGACGTTAAACATGGCTGCCAGCGGCCATCTTTGTTTACATAGAGTTATATAATGAAAACTTGTAGCGACTACTCCTCTGAAACTACTTGACAGATTTTCATGAAACTTCACAGGAATGTTGCTCTTGATGTCTAAATGATCCTAGCAAAATTTCAGGTCGGCCGGAAATTCAAGATGGCCGCCACGGCTAAAAATAAATTTTCAAAATACAAGTTTGTAGCGACTACTTCTTGAAAACTATAAGTGATATTGATATGGGACTTTTTCTAAAATGATCAGCATGACATGATGTTGGTCCTTATCAAAAATCGTTTTGATTCGACGTTAAACGTGGCTGCCAGCGGCCATCTTTGTTTACATAGAGTTATATTGTAAAAACTTGTAGCGACTACTCCTCTGAAACTACTTGGCGGATTTTCATGAAACTTTACAGGAATGTTGCTCTTAATGTCTTATTGATCCTAGCAAAATTTCAGGTCGGCGGGAAATTCAAGATGGCCGCCATGGCAAAAAACGATTTTCAAAATACAAGTTTGTAGCGACTACTTCTTGAAAACTATAAGTGATATTGATATGGGACTTTTTCTAAAATGATCAGCATGACATGATGGTTATCCGAGTCGAACATTATTTTGATTCGACATTAAACATGGCTGCCAGTGGCCATCTTTGTTTACATAGAGTTATATAATGAAAACTTGTAGCGACTACTTCTCTGAAACTACTTGACGGATTTTCATGAAACTTCACAGAACTGTTGCTCTTGATGTCTTATTGATCCTAGCAAAATTTCAGGTCGGCCGGAAATTCGAGATGGCCACCATGGCTAAAAATAGATTTTCAAAATGCAAGTTTGTAGCGACTACTTCTTGAAAACTATAAGTGATATTGATATGGGACTTTTTCTAAAATGATCAGCATTACATGATGTTGGTCCTTGTCAAAAATCATTTTGATTAGATGTTAAACATGGCTGTCAGCGGCCATCTTTGTTTACATAAAATTATATAATGAAAACTTGTAGCGACTACTCCTCTGAAACTACTTGACGGATTTTCATGAACTTCACAGGAATGTTGCTCTTGATGTCTAATTGATCCTAGCAAAATATCAGGTCGGCCGGAAATTCAAGATGGCCGCCACGGCTAAAAATAATTTTTCAAAAAACAAGTTTGTAGCGACTACTTCCTGAAATCAAAATCAATCAGTAGAGCTTCAAGGTCATTGACCTCTTGTTAGTTACTAAAATGTTTACAAACTTTCATTTAAGCATCATTGACCATTTTATTTTTAAGTCCAGCCCCCGTTAGACGAGACATGTGAATCCACGGATTTCTTGTTAAATATATATGTTTTTGTTGCATACTTCTGTGTTGTTTTGGTAAATTCTTACATAGCTTCTTACATATGTTGCCCTCACCTGCCCCACTCCCACCCCCGACTCTCCCCACCCCACCCCCGCCTCTCCCTACCCCTACTCTCACTGAAAACTCAATTATTTTTTTACATATTTCTGTGTTGTTTTGGTCAATTCTTACACATATATAGCTATGTTGCCTCACCCCACCCCTTCGAAACTCTATTTATTTTAACATATTTCTGTTGTTTTGGTCAATTCTTACACATGTAACCTCCACACTCCCCCCCCCCCCCCCACACACACACCCACACACACCCACACACACACTCAAAACTCAATTATTATTTTTTTCACGCATATATAACTATGTTGAATGTTGGAAGCGCAACCGCCCTGCCCTCCCCCACCCCCCACCACCCTCACCATTGGTTTATGGGCTCCCCTCACATGGAGGACAGTGGGAGGGGAATTGTTTTCATTTATCTTCCATTATTTGGATATCAATATTTCAATTTAAACGCAATCATTTACATATAAAACAATTTAGATTAAATTCAGATACACAGATGAAATATCAATAAAAAATGAAATAAGACCACAATAAAAATTGCCAGATATCAGCTCCCTCCCTGCGTTGCCTTTCGACCACAATTTTTAGCTCTACTGATCAGAGATCAGCAGAGCTTATGCCGTGGTGCGGCGTCCGTCGTCCGTCCGTCTGTCCGTCCGTCCGTCCGTCTGTCCGTCCGTCTGTCTGTCCGTCCGTCCGTTAACTTTTATTTGTAGCGAATACTCCTCTGAAACTACTGGATGGATATTCATAAAACTTTACAGAAATGTTGCCCATGAAGTATAGTTGATCCTAGCAAAAATTCATGTTGATGTGAAATCCAAGATGGCCGCCAAATCTAAAAATAGATTTTTTAAATTCAAGTTTGTAGCGACTACTTCTTGAAAACTATAAGTGATATTGATATGGGACTTTTTCTAAAATGATCAGCATGACATGATGTTGGTCCTTGTCGAAAATCGTTTTGATTTGACGTTAAACATGGCTGCCAGCGGCCATCTTTGTTTACATAGAGTTATATAATGAAAACTTGTAGCGACTACTCCTCTGAAACTACTTGACGGATTTTCATGAAACTTCACAGGAATGTTGCTCTTGATGTCTAAATGATCCTAGCAAAATTTCAGGTCGGCTGGAAATTCAAGATGGCCGCTACGGCTAAAAATAAATTTTCAAAATAGAAGTTTGTAGCGACTACTTCTTGAAAACTATAAGTGATATTGATATGGGACTTTTTCTAAAATGATCAGCATGACATGATGTTGGTCCTTATCAAAAATCGTTTTGATTCGACGTTAAACGTGGCTGCCAGCGGCCATCTTTGTTTACATAGAGTTATATAGTAAAAACTTGTAGCGACTACTCCTCTGAAACTACTCGGCGGATTTTCATGAAACTCTACAGGAATGTTGCTCATAATGTCTAATTGATCCTAGCAAAATTTCAGATTGGCCAGAAATTCAAGATGGCTGCCACAGTTAAAAAAATAGATTTTTAAAAATAAGTTTGTAGCAACTACTCCTTGAAAACTATAAGTGATATTGATATGGGACTTTTTCTAAAATGATCAGCATGACATGATGGTTATCCGAGTCGAACATTATTTTGATTCGACATTAAACATGGCTGCCAGTGGCCATCTTTGTTTACATAGAGTTATATAATGAAAACTTGTAGCGACTACTCCTCTGAAACTACTTGACGGATTTTCATGAAACTTCACAGAAATGTTTGTTTGATGTCTAATTGATCCTAGCAAAATTTCAGGTCGGCCAGAAATTCAAGATGGCCGCCACGGCTAAAAATAGATTTTTAAAAATAAGTTTGTAGCGACTACTTCTTGAAAACTATAAGAGATATTGATATGGGACTTTTTCTAAAATGATCAGCATGACATGATGTTGGTCCTTGTCAAAAATCGTTTTGATTCGACGTTAAACATGGCTGCCAGTGGCCATCTTTGTTTACATAGAGATATATAATGAAAACTTGTAGCGACTACTCCTCTGAAACTACTTTACGGATTTTCATAAAACTTCACAGGAATGTTGCTCTTGATGTCTTATTGATACTAGCAAAATTTCAGGTCGGCCGGAAATCAAGATGGCCGCCACGGCTCAAAATAGATTTAAAAAAAATAAGATTGTAGCGACGACTTCTTGAAAACTTTAAGAGATATTGATATGGGACTTTTTCTAAAATGATCAGCATGACATGATGGTTATCCGAGTTGAACATTATTTTGATTCGACGTTAAACATGGCTGCCAGTGGCCATCTTTGTTTACATAGAGTTATATAATGAAAACTTGTAGCGACTACTCCTCTGAAAGTACTAGACGGATTTTCATGAAACTTCACAGAAATGTTGCTCTTGATGTCTAATTGATCCTAGCTGCACTGTTCTCCGACAGCTCTTGTAATTTTTTAGATCACTCTTCGTCCGTCGCTCGTCGTCCGTCCGTCGTCCGTCCGTTGTCGATAACTTTTCTTCAAACGACTTCTCCTCAAAAATCGCCTGCCTAATTTTGACCAAACTTCAGATGGGTGATCTTTAGGTGAATTCTTTTTAGATTTATTAAAATAAGGTCAGCGCGACATCCAAGATGGCCACCATTACCATATATGGTCGAAACCTTAAAAAATCTTCTTCTCAAGAACCGCTGGACAAATTACAACAGTTTTTCTTTTAAAATGATCGCCAATGCCTAGACTATCAATTTTGTTCAAATGAAGTCCCCAGGATCAAAAATGGCCGTGCCCTGGGGGTCCAAAGTTTGTATATTGAGATTTTGCATGTTTTTCATATAGGAAAAAACTTTAAAAAATCTTCTTCTCTAAAACCACAAGGCACAGAGCTCTCATGTATTACATGTAATATCAACTTATGGTCCTCTACTAAGTTTGTTTGAATGGTGACCCTGGGGTCAAATTTGTCCTCACCCGGGGTCACAGTTTTACATAGACTTATATAGGAAACACATTAAAGTCTTCTTCTCTGGAACTACAAGAGCCATAGGTTTAATATTTTGCATTTACTATACTCTTATGGTCCTTTACCAAGTTTGTTCAAATGGTGACTGTGGGATCACATTTGGCCCCGCCCCAGGGGTCATGTTTTACAAAGACTTGTATAGGGAAAAACTTAAAAAATCTTCTTCTCTGAAACCACAAAGCTCTCATATATTACATATAGCCCTGGGGTCTCATTTGGCCCTGCCCCAGGTGTTACACTCTAGCACCTTCATTTTGTATTTGATATTTACCAAACTTTGTCAGTGTCTTTATATCAATGTTGTTATGTTCACATTGTTATGAATATTTGCGTGTAAGCTGTGTTTACAGGTCTATATCTCTTACATTTTTTGTCCTAGCCAAACTAAATTTTAGAATTGGTTTCCTTATAGCATGTTGTAAAGGGTTGGATAAGTAATTTTGTCTTCTGCAAATTCTGGGCTCCCATGGAACCCAAATTGTGATGGCCCATAAAATGTGCAATAAAGGCAGATCTAGGTTTGCATGTAAGCATGTATATATCTATAATTTTGGTTTGGGATTTGTTATAGCATTATGCATCTTATTACTTCATCCATATTGGGGCATGGGCTCCCTCCTCCCCTCTACCCCCGCCCCCACTCCCCTCCACACTTTTTATTTTTTTTATTTTTACATATTTCAGTGTTGTTTTAGTCAATTCTTACACATACATGTTGCAACCCTCCCCGCTCCCCACCCCTCACCCCGCCAATACCCCAATGCACTCCGCCTCTCACCCCATCACCCTCACCCCACCCCAGACTTGAAAGTTTTTTTTTACATATTTCTTTGTTGTTTTAGTAAATTTTTACACATATATGTTGCCCGATCCCCCCCCCCCCCCCCCCCCCCCCCCCCCCCCCCACAACAACCCACTCCTGCCACTCACCCCCGCTCCCCCCACCCCACCCCCACTTGAAACTACTATAAATTTTTTTACATATTTCTGTGTTGCTTTTGTCAATTCTTACACATATATGTTGAAACCCCCTCCTCCACCCACCCCCTCTCTTCTCAACCCCGCTCCCCCCCACCCAAGCCCCACTTGAAAATATAATTTTGTTGTTGTTTTTTTTACATATTTCTGTGTTGTTTCAGTCATTTCTTACACATATATGTTGCAACCTTCCCCGCCGTGCCCCCCACCCCCGCCCCTTTTTTTTAAACATATTTCTTTGTTGTTTTAGTCAATTCTTACACATATATGTTCCCCCCACCCCCAACCCACTCCCGCCTCTCCCCCCGCTCTCCCCCAAACCGCACCCCCACTTGAATTTTTTTTTTTTACATATATCTGTGTTGCTTTTGTCAATTCTTACATATATGTTGCCCCCTCACCGCCCCCCCACCTACCCCCGCCTCTCACCGCCCCCCCCCCCCCCACCCACCCCCCACCACACTAGATTTTTTTTTTTACATATTTCTTTGTTGTTTTAGTCAATTCTTACACATATATGTTGCCCCCTCCCCCCACCCCAACCCACTCCCGCCTCTCCCCCCACACCCCACCCCACTTGATATTTTTTTATTTTACATATTTCTGTGTTGCTGTTGTCATTTCTTACACATATATGTTGCAACCTTTCCCTGCCCCGCCCCGCCCCGCATTGCCCCCGCCCCTGTTTTTTTTTTTTTTTACATATTTCTTTGTTGTTTTAGTCAATTCTTACACATATATGTTCCCCCCACCCCACACCCACTCCCGCCTCTCCCCCCGCTCTCCCCCACTCCAACTTGAATTTGTTTTTGTTTTTACATATTTCTGTGTTGCTTTTGTCAATTCTTACACATATATGTTGCCCCCTCAACCCCCCCCCCCCCCCCCCCCCCACACTTGATTTGTTTTTGTTTTTTTGTTTTTTTACATATTTCTTTGTTGTTTTAGTCAATTCTTACACATATATGTTGCCCCCTCCCCCCACCCCCACCCCACTCCAGCCTCTCCCCCCACACCCCACCCCACTTGATATTTTTTTTTTTACATATTTCTGTGTTGCTGTTGTCAATTCTTACATATATGTGTTGCCCCCTCACCGCCACCCCCTCCCTCCCACCCCACCTACTCCCGCCTCTCACCCCCCCCCCCCCCCCCCCCCCCCCACCACCACCACACTAGATTTTTTTTTTTTTTACATATTTCTTTGTTGTTTTAGTCAATTCTTACACATATATGTTGCACCCTCCCCCCCGCCCCAACTCACTCCCGCCATTCCCCCCACCACCTACCCCCGCCTCTCACCCCCCCCCCCACCACCACCACACTAGAATTTTTAATTTTTTTACATATTTCTTTGTTGTTTTAGTCAATTCTTACACATATATGTTGCCCCCTCCCCCCACCCCCACCCCACTACAGCCTCTCCCCCCACACCCCACCCCACTTGATATTTTTTTTTTTACATATTTCTGTGTTGCTGTTGTCAATTCTTACACATATGTGTTGCCCCCTCACCGCCACCCCCCTCCCTCCCACCCCACCTACCCCCGCCTCTCACCCCCCCCCCCCCACCACCACCACACTATAATTTTTTTTTTTTTTACATATTTCTTTGTTGTTTTAGTCAATTCTTACACATATATGTTGCACCCTCCCCCCCCCCGCCCCAACTCACTCCCGCCATTCCCCCCACCAACTACCCCCGCCTCTCACCCCCCCCACCACACTTGATTTTTTTTTTTTTTTTTTTTTTTACATATTTCTTTGTTATTTTAGTCAATTCTTACACATATATGTTGCCCCCTCCCCCCACCCCACTCCAGCCTCTCCCCCCACACCCCACCCCACTTGATATTTTTTTTTTACATATTTCTGTGTTGCTGTTGTCAATTCTTACACATATATGTTGCCCCCTCACCGCCACCCCCTCCCCCCCACCCCACCTACCCCCGCCTCTCCCCCCCCCCCCCCCCCACCACCACACTAGATTTTTATTTTTTTTACATATTTCTTTGTTGTTTTAGTCAATTCTTACAAATATATGTTGCACCCTCCCCCCCCCCCCCCCCCCCCCCCCCCGCCCCAACTCACTCCCGCCATTCCCCCCCACCCCACCCCCACTTGAAAATATATATATATATTTTTTTTACATATTTCTGTGTTGCTTTTGTCAATTCTTACACATATATGTTGCCCATCCACCCCCCCCTCCCCCAACCACGCCCCACTTGATTTTTTATTTTTTTTTACATATTTCTTTGTTGTTTTAGTCAATTCTTACACATGTTGCCCTCCCCACCCCACGCCTCTACCCCATCCCCACTAACTCGATTTTTTTATTATTTTTTTTCTTCATATTTTTGAGTTGTTTTGGTGAATTATTACATAGCTTCTTACACATATATGTTGCCCTCAGCACCCCCACTCCCCCCCCCCCCGCCTCTCTCCCACCCCCACCCTGCACCCCACTTAAAACTGGATTTTTTTTATTTATTTTTTTTACATATTTCTGTGTAGTTTTGGTCAATTCTTGCACATAGTTATGTTGTGCTCCCAACCCCACCCCACATTGTTGTAGCCTTGTTTTCTGATGGTATATACTAGCTATAAATTTATTATTCTCCGAAAAATCGAATAGTCGAGCTGCGCTGTTCTCCGACAGCTCTTGTTTTTGTTTTGTGTTAGTAGGAAGCATTGCTACAATTTCTAGATATGCCTATTGCGTTTTTTTCCGGTTCGTCTTTTTTTTGATGGAGTAAAAACCGACCCCTTGATGTTTTTACTTTAAAATTTCTTGTCGGCGCTATTCTTCTGTGGCCGAATGGTTACGTTGCGTTGTAAACCTTTGCCTCTCACCGCTGCGCCTTCGAATCCCACTGGGAGCTCGACTAGTAAGTGAGGAACTGTCGATTCTTACGGATGGCGGGAGATGTACAATACTGGTTCTACCCAGGAAAAGTGGGTGGTCTGCCTCCACCAAAAAAATCAACTGTCATATATAACCTTACATGCATTGAAAATACCACACAAAATCCTCCTAAACGCCTTGTTGGATTTCGACAAAACTTGGCAGGCAGCATCGGTAACATGTCTAGTTGTGCATATCGCGCTTTTGTAACAGTTTGCTGATTTATGACGAAGTTATGGCCCTTTAACATTTTTACTTTAAATTTCTTGTTGGCGCTACTCTTCCTAAACGGCTTGTTGAATTTCTACAAAATTTGGCAGGAAGCCTCCGTGTGATGTCTAGTTGTGCGAAGCTCGGTATATCAATGAAACCTTGGACAAGTTCGAAGAAAACCAGCTAGATCTTGTAACGACAGAGTTATTTTTGTATTTTCCTTTGTTAAATCTGTAGTTAGTTCATTTTTTATCTGATCTTCACCATATTTGTTTCGAATGTTAATATCAACCCTTTTTATGAAATTTCATTCATAGAAGAAAGTGGGACAAATTAAAAAATACCCATGCCAGACTAGACACAGCAGACTTATTGCCAAAGATTACCACGTGTGCAATCTAAGGCCATCCTAGCTCTGTTGTTTTTGCAATGTTTTAAAAGAAGTTTTGATGGGAATTTTATGTCGACAATCCTTGATATAAGAGCCGTTTTAGCCAGAAGAGCATCCACAGGCCCTCTTAGGCCTCTTGTTATGAAATTTCATTCATAGAAGAAAGCGGGACAAGTTAAAACATACCCATGCCAGACTAGACACAGCAGACTTATTGCCCATGATTACCAGGTGAGCGATCTAAGGCCATCCTAGCCCTGTTGTTTTTGCAATGTTTTAAAAGAAGTACTGATGGGAATCTTATGTCAACAACCCTTGATATAAGAGCCGTTTTAGCCAGTAGAGTGTCCAAATGCCCTCTTGGGCCTCTTGGTTTTATTTTGGACCAAGAACAACGGAGTTTTGGCCCTTGACTTAGTCAAAGTAGGGGCTGAAAAACTTGTGTCACGTGATCCTCCATAAATATTTAACCCATAGTCACCAACTTTACAAGAATGTTGACCAGAAAATGAAGATGCGCACCTTGAGTTTTTTTGTTGTTTTTTTGCTCTACTTGCCAAAGGCCAGGTGAGCTTATGGGATGGTGTGTTGTCTGTCTTCCGTCGTC